>JABUQX010015911.1:37500-43313 GCA_015478945.1 Trachelipus rathkii | reverse complement strand
GGATAGTTTATAGATTAATTCCTGCGTATTTTTGTAAAATTTTATGTTGTTTAGCTATATATATATCTACAGACGAGTAAGGTCGTATCCTAATAAGTGGAATGAATAGATATAGTATAATATATATATATAGTATATAGGATAAAATATATATATTGATATATATATATAGGTAAAAATAATTGGATCCTACTTTTTAATTGGGGTGTGTTAAATTTAAATGTTGGTGTAAAATTATTTTGTAAAAACTGGAGATTTTGGAAAAAAAAGAAAAAAAATATATATAAATATATTTATAAATTAAATATTATAATATATATATATATATAAAATATATATATATAATAATAAATATATATATATATATATTATAATTATATATAGTATATATGGTATGTATATATATATATATATAATATATATAATTAATAGTATAATATATATTAAATATAAACTAAAAAATAATAATATAATATATAGTATATATATACTAATAGTAGTATTATATATATAACTTTAATTATATATATTAATATAGCGTGTATATCATAATATATGTATGATATATATAGTATACTATATATATTATATAGTATAAATATTTAGTATATATATATATATATAATATAATATATAATTAAATTATAAGATTATTATAAATATATATATATTATAATATAATATATATATATATATATATATTACGTAGTATATATATATATATATAATATAATATAGTATATATATAGGAGTAATATATATATGTATATATATATAGTAGCGAAGAAGCGGGTGTGGTTAGTAGTTGCCCAAAATAAGCTACGTGGGATAAGCTAAAGGTAGGGAAGGAAGTAAGAGTGCTTAACTGTGAGTGGTGATAATGAAGAGTGGCGAAAAGTGGAAAAAGAAGAATGGTTAAAAGCCGTGGTTGAGGTCTCAAAAGAAATATGCATGGAATGATATAAGGAGGAAAAAAAGAATACTAAAGGATGCATATGTAGGATGGAAAAAGAGGTAAATGACAGTTTGGAAGAGGATGAATGGAAGACTTCGGCAGGAAGCTGTCTGAAAAAAGCGCAATAGGTTAGGAATGATAACTCCAAAGGAATTGTTGGAATAATGAATAGGGAATGGTGCTTTCACTTTAGTTTGATATGTGAGGAAAGTGTGCGTTGATGAGGTGGAAATCTGCATAACATTGTCAGTAGTGAAGAGGTGAAGTGATGTGTGGTCGGTTTTTAGGGTCAAAAAGGAATAGGTATTAAGGGAATTAGGTTATTAGTAAGGAGGTCAGGTATGGGGACAGTGGAAAGTTGAAGAATGGGTAAATTTGCAGTATTAAGAGATGAAAATCACTGGTCAAGAGAATGATAAAAAAGGAGGCGAAATGGGATCGAGTGGAGTTTGAAATAGCTGTGCGAACAAGAATATGGAGGGTATAAGTTTCCGAGGTATGGGGAGGGCAGAAATCACCATTAATAAGGTTAAGGGGGATACTATGTAACTGGTAGAAATTAAGGGGAATTAAGTTTTTATATGAGTATTGTAGGGAAGATACTTGCCTAGGATTTTGGTCTGTAGAGGGTGTCGAGTGATTGAGGACGATTGGTTGAAGAACAAGGTGCGTTAGAGGTATGCGAGATGCCGGATCAAATTTTTATTGACAATGACAGAGAAAATGAGAAGAAGAAGAATAAATTGTATTTAGATTTTATGGATTTGCAAACAAGCGTATGACAGGACTTAATTTGGACGCTACTTTTCTGTTTCCATTGCATGTGTGACTCACTTTACCCCCAGGCTGGGGAAAGATGATGGGTGATTATATATATGTAGTATTATATATACGGATATATATATATATAATATATATATGATATAAAGTAGTATATATATATATAGTATATATAATATAAAGTAATATATATATATATATTATATAGTATATAGGTCCGTAAGCTTTAGAATATTCTAGTAACGAATTGTTTATTTAACCAACAAACTCAAATCTTACTAAGAAAACATATATAAATTTATATAATATAATCAATATATAGAGTATAAATATAAGAACCTTCAATTATCATATAATAGCTAGAGTATATGGGAGGGAAATAGTAAATAATAGAAGAGGATAAAATATATAATGAAATTATATACAAAAAAATATTAATATAATAATAGTGTAAATATATATATAATATCCTTATATAAGGGTATAGTATGGATTAATAGATCGATACTAAATAAATGAGTAGAAGAAAGATAAACAGGGAGTATAGTATACTATAATATATATAGGACTTATATATTAGGTGGAGTAGAATATGATATGATAGGATTAAAATGAAGATAAATATAAGGTAAAATATAATTAAATAAGTAATATATAGAAAGAGTATATATATAAGTAGAAGGTATAGAGGTCTCTAGGAATATAATAATATATAAATAAATATATATATACTATAGTATTAATTGATATATATTAGGGGTATAGTATTATTTATTTATGTATTATTAATAATTTTTCTTATTTATTATATATTTCTTTATAGTATCATTTATTATCAGGTTATTATCAACATCTTTATCAATTATTTAATTATTTATCATCGATTCGCTTTACTCATTGATATTATAACAAATATTATTATTATTCACCCAGTATATGTTTCAAGCAGTTGTAGACATTAATCATATTATTTATTATTATTTTTATTATTGTATCTATGATGTATTGATGTATATCATTATATTAGTACTACTACAGTAATAAAACATGTAGGTATGCGGAGTTGTTCTTGGGGTCTAGTTTTTATTAATATTGTTGAATATTATTTTAGGTCACGATACAAACATTGTATTATTTCTTTTATATTATTATAATATTATTATTATTACTATTAATTATTATATATTGATTATAATTATTTATTAGTTGAGTGGTCATTATTTATTATATAATGTATATAGGGTCCTTATTTGGGACAGTATTATATAATATATTTATATAGAAAGAGCACAATAAACATAAGGTATATATATCTATATATATATATATAGATTATATATACTATATATATAATTAAATATAATATATATAGTATATAATATATTTAATAATCAATAAATAATGAATATATTTATTTTGTTAGTATTTATAATTATATTAATTAGCTTATATTTATTTTTATTTATATAGTATTTGTTTTATGTTAGTATAATGGATATATATTAGTTATGTAGTATATATAATAGCTATTTTTATGTTTATTTACATTTTTTAGTATTTAAAATATTATTATAGATAATTATATCTGCATTTTCTATTGGTATATAGTTAATTTATATATAATATATAATTATATTTTTATTTTTAAATATATTTATTTTTTTTTTATATCTTTTGTGTGTGTTTTATTTGTTATATATTTTGTCTTTTAAGGGTCAAGTCTATTCATTTGGTCAAGGAATGTCATCAGTTGGGAGTAAAATGTCCTACTATTATATATTAATTATGCATTATAATTTATATTTATTAGATTATTATTATTATTATTATATTTTTAATATTATATGTATATATATTATTTATTTATATATATTTATTATTATTATTATTATATTATATACATTATTATTATTATATATTATATTAATTTTATTATATTAATATTATTATTATTATTAGTATTGTTATTGATTATATATTATTATTATGTATTATTACTATTATTATTATATTATTATTAATTATTATATTATTATTTATTTTATTATATTATTATTATTGCGTTATCGACATAATTATTGTTTAATTAATATTTATTGTTAGAGGATCCTATTTAAATTACTGCTTGGTTTTTATTATATTATTATTATTTAATTATAGAATTAATTTATGTAATATTATTATATTATTAATATTATTATTATTATATTTATTATTATTATTATTATTATTGATATTATTATTATTTAATTGATTATTCATGTATTATGTATTAGTGATATTATTAGGAGTTATTATTATTGATTAAGTATTATGTATTTTATTTATTATTATTTATTTGATATATATCAGGGGTCCCCACCTATACGCATGATTTAATTTGTACACCATAATATATAATATTAATCTTACATATATATATAAAGTATATATTAGATAATAAACACATTACTCTTTTTTTATTATATCCCAATTATCGAATTTTTATATAATAATATACTATAAAATAAAATAATATAAAATATAGTGTTAATTAAATAAAATATTATAATATATATGTTTGTTATTGACATTTTTCATATATTATCAAATTTTAGTTTAATATATAATAATATATATATATATAGTATATATATATAATATATAATTATAGAGTATTATATAATTATAATATATATATATAAAATAATATATATATATATATTAATATATAGTTATATATATAAATATATTAATAAATATAAATATTATATATAGATATATAATAGTATATTAATATTATATTATATATAGAAATTAATAATATTAAAGTAATTAATATATATATAGTATATATTATTAATTATTATATATATATATAGTATATATATAGGGTGTAATATCTTAGTTAATATGATATAAGATATATATTCTCTTAATTATTATATATTTTGCTTTTTTTTTTATAAATAGGGTTTATTTAAGAGTATATTATGTATAGTTATTATATATATATAGTCATTAATTTATTCAAGGGTGAATAATTATATAATATATATATATAGTAGAACTATATATATTGTATATAGCTATACATATATATCTCTATATATTTGATTAATATAAATATAAATATGATATATATATATATAATAATAAATAATATTAGGAGTGTCTTCTGCTGATATATAATATTTCTATATACAAAACTGAATCGTATTAGATAAGAGACTCAATTTATATATATATTATAAGATATATTATAAGTAATAATATTATTATATAATATATATATATAATAGTTAGTATATAAATATTATATCATAATATCTATAATATATCTATAATATATATAAGTAATATATATATATAATATAATATATATATATATATAAAGTATATTTATAGTTATGGATAGTAATTTCTAAGAGAAAATAATTATTATATATATATATATAATATATGATATAATATATATATATAGTAAATATATATATTATATAGTATATTATTTTTTTTTAGCCATATAACCACCACTACGGGAAGGGCCCTTCAAAAAGGGCAAAAAAAAAAAAAATAAATAAGATAAAAATTAGAATCCCTATTACATAAGAAAAACTATTAAAATAAATGGAAAGGTAAACCCACCCTGTCCCTTGGCCTAACGCAATTATCCCTCAGGTGGGCGCAAGACGCGGGATTTAAAGTAGAGAAGAATTGAAATAGCGGGGGGGAAAATAAAGAAGTCAAGGATTCCACAACAACTAGATGTGGCGGAAAGATGGAGGTACCACAACGAGTGGATCTAGAATTCTCCATTTCTACAACAATATTCATGAGTAGAACAAGGCAGCCTCTTGTATTTACGAGGGCGAACGCAGTTTGGTATGGATAATGCGAGAGGTTCAATTCTCATTCGAGCACCTGCCGTTGTAATAACCTATAGAAAGAGATAGGGCCACCGACGTCACGACGCAAGCGAAAGAGGGTCCAAGAGAGTCAGAAGTAGGGACAGTTTATAAATCCTCTTAGCCTTAAATTGCTTTCACTCTATCCAAAAGTGAGGGTGATGCCGGAACCTCCCCCAAATGTGGGAACG
>JABUQX010015911.1:15000-32500 GCA_015478945.1 Trachelipus rathkii | reverse complement strand
GATGGTGCTTGCTAGATATTTTGTCCTTGCGACGATGAGAGTGATGAAGTAAACTTGGGTCAACATTAATGCCAACGGTCTCCGTGGACAGGGTTTTCGAATCCTTTTCTGCAACTTTTCGGCCATGAACAAGTATAATGTAAAAATATCTGAGACGTGATTCCACAAGACGTCGATCCTCTGGTTCCATAAGATGAAGATATTTCCCCGAGACGCAAAGCGTTTGAAGCTCTTCTTGATCACGAGGTTTAAATCGCTTTGAAAACAAATTTTCTTTCAGATCCAAAATTATTGCCTGGAAATCAGGCTGCCCAATATAATTAAATTTAAAAGTCTTAATGAATTTTATAGAAGCAAGCGTAACAGTACTTTCCATTATAAGTTAGATTTGGAGGAACAGATTGCCCCTTTACCCGATAATTTGACTAAGCCTAGCGAAGACTTGCAAGCGAAAACTCTGAGTCTTACCTTTCAAATTCTCATGCAGGAAATTCTAATTCATCGGATAGAACCGTATCTAGTTTAAACCTTTTGAGGAGTGCAAAAGAGCCTCCAATTAAGATAGGGAAGTTTAAGGGTGATGAAGTCGATAAGTTAGCTTTTTCTCGTTTTTTAGCTAAGAGGACGCTCCAATTATTGCTTCGGGCTGAGCAAAATTTCCCCTCCCCTTAAAAATGAGCATAAAATTTGTAATTTTCAGCCGATTTTGACCATATAAACACCAAACTGTAGCATTTCTGACTTCTAAAACGTCGTTTTCGAATGTTTTTCTGTGTCTGTAGTCATTGCTTTGGTATTTTGAATTTTTCAAAACCTATGTTTTTGACAGTTGTCAATTCTCCTCCTACAATTTTTTTCGAAAAGACTTCAAACTTGAAATATACAAAGATTGGACTATTATCTAAAAAGTGTAGGGACGGAATTTTGATATATAACCCCATATCTAAGCATTGCTCGATTTTCAAAACCTACTATTTTTGGGTTTTCAATTTGAAAAATTGTGATATTTTTTCCCTCCTGTTTATCTTTTCTGCATGAAATTTTCAGGACATTTGTAGTCGGGGGAGATGCACAGTTTTTACTTAGATAATTTCTTTGTATATGTAGTAGTTTTGGATTTGTTTTTGGAATAATTAAGTAATAAGCGGCAATCCATTAGATAAGCAATCTGGGAAATATACATCTCAGTTCTGAAGGCTCCAATTGGGCTACTGTATTGGATATTTAAAAAACAAAACAAAGAATTTATGTATAGGGATTATATAGTAGAAAAAAAAAACAATTTCCCACCCCCAAAGATAAATGATGTGAAATTGTCGGTTCATCTGTCTTCAGTCCGTTTATCTGAGTCAGAAAATTTAAGTTTAAATATTTACAATGTAGTTTAAATTCTAATATTTAGGCAAAAGTGCCACGTATAAACGTCAACCCATTTTAATGTTGCCTTTAATCTAATTTTTAAATCAACATTCTTTTACATATGCTAGAATGTATCATACATATATATTATTATTATTATTATTATATATATATTATTATATATATATATGTATTATTATTATTTATATATATAATATTAGAAATATATATTTTTTTTTTATATTATTTTTTTTTTTTTATATATATATATATATATATATATATATATATATATATATATATATATATATATATATATATAAATATGTTTTTTTGATATATATATATATATATGTATTATATATATATATATATATTTTTGTTATATATATATATATATATATATATATATATATATATATATATGTATATATATGTTTATTTAAAAAGATGATTCTAAATATGAATATATATAACTTACTTTTATGTATATATATATATATATATATATATATATATATATATATATATATATATATATATATATATATATATATATATATATAATTCACCATATATTATTATATATATATATATATATATATATATATATATATATATATATATATATATATATATATATATATATATATATATATATATATATATATATATATATTATAAATTTTTTGATAGATATATATATATATATATATATATATATATATCAGGCTGTTTCATACGGCATCGTTACTAGACAATACAAGTTAGGTTGAGTAACTCAGCATCGACGGACAATTAGGTTAGATTGAGGTACCCGGCTTCTAAGTCAAGGTTATGAAATGGTTTGTTAAGTAGATTAGGTTGAGGTACACGTTTATCTCGTGTTATGTATAAGGTTTGTTAATTAGGTTAGGTTGAGATAATGGTTTATATTATTTATTAATTAATTCATTGTAAGATTGTAATTTAGACATATTAAACTCTTATTAAATACATAAATTAAAAATAAATAAAATAAATAAAGAAACATTCTGTAACATCTTTATTAGCACGAAAACAATTAATAACTAAACACAATTCGTAAAAAATATATATATATAAAAAAAAGGAAATTAATAAATAAATAAAAAAAAAAAAATTAAAAAAGTAAAGAACTAAACAAAGATTTAATAGAATTTCACACCATAGTAACTTTCTCAATTATAGGGTATTTTCAACTTTTTCGGTATAAATAAAACTGCGCAAGAATACGGACCCCGAAATACAGATGTACCAAATCGTTTATTCATGAGGGTCAAAGCTTTAGCGGTATCCCTTAGGTCTTAGGGTTAGATTTTTGCTCCTGATACCGCAGGCTTTAAAATTACTAGTTCACTCATAGTTACATCCTCAAAAATTTGT
Source organism: Trachelipus rathkii (assembly GCA_015478945.1). Taxonomy (NCBI): domain Eukaryota; kingdom Metazoa; phylum Arthropoda; class Malacostraca; order Isopoda; family Trachelipodidae; genus Trachelipus; species Trachelipus rathkii. Next base: position 29,737 of record JABUQX010015911.1, on the reverse strand, counting down.
GAATTTATTAATTGATAAAAATCTCAATTTTACTATCTTATGATAATTTAGAGATGTTCTGATAATTGTCTACCTTAATGTTGGAACTTATGCAAAGATCAACAGCCAAGCATGATAAATAATAATTTTGAATGATAAATCGGCAGATGCTAGAATAATATTATAGTGGTGAGGTGGAGAAGGTTCAGAGAACTGGTAGTTAGAACTGCTTATATAAACAGGAAAGCGAGCAGGCAGCTAAATTTTATGACGATGCACAGAATCATTTGAATTTTTTTTGTTAACTCACCACTATTTATATATATATATATATATATATATATATATATATATAATATATATATATATATATATATATATATTATATAATAATATATATATATATATACATATTATATATATTATATATTATATATATATATATATACATAATATATAGATAAATTAATATTAATTGTAGATAGAATATAACAACTTTTATGTAAATAGACTTATGATATATATATATAATATACTATATACAATAATAATTAAGTTCGTCTGCTAAAAGTTAAAATAGTCTGCATAAGCGTTTGTCAGTGTGCACAGTGTTTCCAGTTGAGTAACCATTATTTTAGATATTTATTTATTATTTAAATGCTTTATTCTGTCGCACATATTATAAATTAGGCCCTTTTCTGTTTTACACAATGGTCAGTTTTGAATTTTTTTTTGTTTTTTTTTAAATATATTGCTACTATATGATACCAACAATGAATTTCAGTGGTAACGGACATGATTCAAAAGTTCGAAGTATTTTTAAATAATTTTTAAAAATCACATTTTTGTTAAATGTTGTTTTAAAAATGAAATATCTCGAAAAGTACGACACTTAAAGAAAAACCAATTACATATTTGGAAACAGCGTATAAAGCTTATTATAAAAATGTAAAAAAAATAAATAAATAAAAAAAAAAACATTTTTTTTTTCATAAATTAAATATCTCAAAAAGTACGACACTTACAGAAAAACCAATTATATATTGATCACGCGTATTAAGCTTGATTACAAAATATGTAGAAGAATAAAATAATAATAACAAAAAAAATAAAAAATAAAAATATGAAAAGCTGCGAGCCGACGGGGGACAGAGGCGGGGGACGTTTTCCATACCCCGGAGGGAGGGCGGAGGAAGCCCCCGGCGACACCCAAGATACGCAAAGAGCGGGTGTTCCGGGAGACCTCCCCGGAGGAGGGGAAATAGTCCTAGCCCTGTCGGTTTCCCCCGAAGTGCCAGAGGACCCCGACTCCTTGCCATTCTTTGCTGTTTACCTTGGAGTATGCCTTTAGTTAAAAAACAAAAAAATTAAAGTTAAAGAACCGTAAAACGTAACTGGTCCTATAACATATTTTTTAATCATGTCCCGTTACCACTGGAATTCATTGTTGGTATCATAAAAGAAACATAAAAAAAAAAAAAAAAAATTCAAAACAGACCATTGTGTAAAATATATATATATATAGGTATGGATTATATATATATATACTATATTATATAATATTATATATATATATATTATATATATAATATATATTATTATAATTAATATATATATTATAATTATATTATTATATATATATTATATATTAATATAAATATATATTATATATATATATTATTAAATATATTATATATATATAATATATATATATATAAATATATATATTACAGGGAGACTTATCCTCGGACCCCCTACTTTTTGAAGTCAAAATCAAATTTAACATTTTTTGTTTTATTATCTAGATTATTAGAAAAATTCCTTCTGAACATCATGGTGTAATATTTTTGGAAATTCTAAATGGTTTTTTAGATACGGAAATTTATTTAGAGAGTTGTCGAACTAACATATTTCAATTCCGTCAAAATTGTAATTCCAAGTTGGCTTAGGTTAAAAAAAGTTTTATTTATAGTTTTAAAAAACTACTTGTTTTTTCATATTCTCAACCTCCTCCCATTCTTCGGATTTTACTCATGTCAAATAAATGAGTCGGATGCCGATCCGGAGGGTTGGACCGGACCGCGAGCTAGGTGCTGGTGCCGGTACCGGAGCCAGATTTTTGGTATAAATTTTTTTTCAAGAAATAATTTTTTTAGATGAAAAATTTATTGCCAGGACAGGCACGTACTAAACAATTTTCAAATAGTGCAGAATCCTTAGGCGGATCCGGAGCTGGATCCGGAGCGGAGTCGAAGCCAGAGCCGGTGTCGAGCCGGAGCCGGAGCCGGAGCCGGAGCCGTTGCTCGGAGGCCGTAGTCAGGGTATGACATTTTTTTCAAAAAAATATTTTTATAGGTGAAAATTTATTGCCAGGAAAAATGTACTGAACAATTTTCAAATAGTGCAAAACCTTAGTCGATCCGGGGGCAGAAGCCGAAGTCAATAAACCGTTTTCCGGAGTCAGGATCCGGAAGCCGGATCCTGGGTATGAATTTTTTCCGGAAATATTTTTTTATGAAAAATTTTTGTCAGAAGACGTGCCGAGAACAAATTTAAATAGTGCAGAAACCTTAGCCGGATCGGAGCCAATCAGAACCCGGAGCCGGTCCTGGGTATGAATTTTCTTCAGAAATATTTTTTTAGGTGAAAAACTTATTGCAGAAGACGTGCTGAACAATTTAAATAGTGTAGAAACATTAGTCAGATCCGGAGCCGAAGCCGAAGTCGTATCCGGAGCCGTATCGCCGGAGCCGGAGCCTGGTATGAATTTTTTCGGGAATATTTTTTGGGTGAAAAAATTTATTGTCAGAAGACGTACCGAACAATTTTCAAATAGTGCTGAAACCTTAGGTCGAATCGGAGCCGAGCTGAAGTCGGATCGGATCCGATCCGGATCCTGGGTAGAATTTTCTTCAGAAAATATTTTTCTAGTGAAAAAAATTTATTTCCAAGGAAGACGGCTGAAGCATGTTCAATAGTCTAGAAACACTAGTCGGATCCTGAGCCGATGATCCGGAGCGGATGCCGGAGCCTGATCCTGGGTATGAATTTTTTTGGGGACATAATTTTTTTGGGGAAAAAATTTATATGTCACGGAGGAATACGTGACCATACAACAACCCGAACAAATTTTCAAAATAGTGCAGAACCTTTAGTCGGATCCGGAAACGAAGCTGAAGTCGCGATCCGGATCCCGATCCGGATCCGGATCCGGATCCGATCCTGGGTATGAATTTGTCTTCAGAAAATATTTTTTAGGTGAAAAATTTATTCAAGAAGACGTGTGAGCAACTGTTTCAAATAGTGTAGAAACATTAGTCGGTTCCGGAGCCGAAGTCGAAGTCGTATCCGGAGCCGTATCCGGAGCCGGATTCATGGGTATGAATTTTTTCGGGAAAATATTTTTTGGTGAAAAATTTATTGTCAGAAGTCGTGCCGAACAATTTTCAAATAGTCAGAAACCTTAAGTCAATCCGGGCCGAAGCCTGAAGTCGGAGCCGGATCCGTATCCGGATCCTGGTATGATTTTTCTTCAGAAAATATTTTTCTAGGTGAAAAATTTATTTCAAGAAGACGTGCTGAAACAATGTTCAAATAGTCTAGAAAATTAGTCGGATCCGGGAGCCGGTATCGAAGCCGGATCGGACCTTATGATCCTAGTATGAATTTTTTTGCGGAAAATATTTTTTTCGTGAAAAATTAGTGTCGAGAGACGTTGGCCGAACATTTTCAATAGTGAGAAACCCAGTCGGATCCGGAGACGAAGCCGAAGTCGGATCTGGAGCCGGGATCCTGGGTATGAATTTTTTCGAAAAATATTTTTTAGGTAAAAATTTTATTGCCAGGGACCTGCTGAACAATTTCAAATAGTGCAGGAAACCTTTGTCAATCCGGAGCCGAAGCCGAAGTCGGATCCGGATCCGGATCCAGATCCGGATCCGGATCCTGGGAATGAATTTTTTTCAAGAATATATTTTTTAGATGAAAAAATATACAATGTAAAGACTTGAACTGAACAATTTTCAATAGTACAGAAACCTTGGGTTGGATCCGGAGCCGGATTGAAGCCGGATGCCGGAACGATGCCTAGGTGAAATTTTTCAATTAATATTTTTACGGTTGAAATAAATTTGTCAGAAGACGTGCTGAATAATTTACAAATAAGTCAGAATCCTTAGTCGAGCCGAAGCCGAGTCGGATCGGAGCCGGAGCCGGAAAGGGCCCCGGGCTAAAGTAATGATTTTTTCCCGGGGAGGGGAATCCCCCCTGGTATGGGGGGGAATTTTTTGTTCATAAAAACATACTTTTTAGAGAAAAATATATTGTCAGGAAGACGTTGCTGAATAAATTTTTCAATAGTGCAAATCCTTCAGTCGGATCCGGATTCAGATCGGAGCGGGAGCCGGGTATGAAATTTTTCGAAAAATATTTTTTTATTTGAAAAAAATTATTACCAGAAGACGTGCTAACAAATTTTAAATAGTGCAGAAACTTAGTCGGAGTCGAGCCGGAGCCGGACGCCGGGAGCCGAGCCGGAGTTAGATTTTGGGTATAAATTTTTTTCAAGAAATAATTTTTTAGGTGAAAAGAAGTGCTCATCAATTTTCAAATATAGAATAGCCGAGCGAAGTCTGAATAAAATTAATTATTTACGTTTGATAAAATATATATACTTTATATATATAATAATATATATATATATTATATATATAATATATATATATATATATATATATATATATATATAATATATATATATATATATAATATATTATATAATAGTATTATATAATTATATATATATAATAATATTATATATATATATATATATATATATATATATATATATATATATATATATATATATTATATGATATATATATATATATATATATATATATATATATATATATATATATATATATATAATATATATATTATATATATATTATATATATATTATATATATATATGCATATATATATATATATATATATATATATATATATATTATATATATTATATATATATATATATATTATATATATATATATATATATATATATATATATATATATATATATATATATAGTATATATAATATATATATAATATATATATAATATATATATAACTCCACACAACCCCAACCAAACATGACACACTAGAACCAGGAAAAAAACACGAACCATATAAGATCAACCAACCATCGCCCCTTACAAGTCGAACCCGATCTGAGGACCTATTATATTATATAATAATATATATATATAATAATTATATAATATATATATAATATAATATATATATATCATATATTATATATATATATAATATAATATATATATATACAATTATATATATATAATATTCATAATAAATATATATATATATATAATTAATATTATATAATACTATATACTATATATATATATATATATTATATAATATAATATATATATAATATTTATATAGAATGAAATTACTTTGCTAGATTGGTGCTTCTTTTATGAGGCAAGCACCCTATATAAGAGGATGGTAATTAGAAATCCATATTTGAAATTATATTTTTATTCAACATAAGTAAAATATGCAGTGAAAGTAAAAAAGTAAAAAAGTTCCTTCTGTTGAGATACTCTCTGTAGGCGAATTGCAAGTCGCAGCCTTTTCCAGTGCGTTTTTCGAACTTGCCTCAGACTCTTCGTTGCGGCGAAAATTGGTGATCGAAATTCGAGTCGCAGTCTTTTCCTTGAAGTTTATCGCTCTTGCCGGGAGGATTTCTGGAGAAAGTATCTTGAGTGAATTTATTTCTTGATTCTTCATTGTTACATGAATCTGACCGTGTCATTCTTACGAAAGAGTATCACAAAATGACGGGTTTATATAGTGTTTCACTTTGACTTATGCTAAATTTTGCTCGCGCAAATCTTAGCAGAAGTACGAACATAAATTAAATATTTTACAAAGTTATAATGGGGTATGCAACATTACTTCCTGCGCTAAACACGGAGTGAGAAAGTCTGTTATAATAATGTATAACAAAGAAATAATAAACTAAAATACATTCTTAAACTTTCAAATGCAAACATATCTAATTATGTCCGAAGACATAAGGAGACATATAAACATTTGAAGGCAAAATAATATACAAGAAATGTAAATATTCAAATACGAGCATAAATGGTTACATCCGAAGATCTAAACATATAAACAAAATATTTGAATACATAAAATACAAGAATGATATATACGAAAAATAAAAGGGGCATTTCAAACATAAGCATATTGTTTATATCCGTTAGATATAAACAACATACAAACATTTAAATACAAAAATATTTATACATAATTATGAATATGAAACAATTAAATTATTCACAAGTTAATTAAATTAGGCCACATCGATCGAAACCTATTGAATCCAGGAAGGTCTTAGTATGAAGCGTTTATAATGTATCCATTGAGTGATCAATGCGCACGTAAATAGTTTCAAAAGCTGTAGTTACGAGAGAAAAATTGCTTGACATATGTAGAGACGAAGTTGCTTTGAAATGTGTAGGTCTTTATTTGAAAAAATTTCTTCATACATGAAAGGGAGGAGGGACAGGTCACAGAACCATTTAGAATTCGAAAAGGCGAATCAAAGTTCTAGTGTGAATTCCAAAATGAATTTCTGAGCCCATAATCCAAATTAAATGATGAAAGAAAATCCATGCCGTAAAGGAGTTACATATGTAATAGGCGAAGTTGCTTGTGAAGATTTAAAGGTCCTTTATTTGAAAAAATTTCTTCATACATAAAAAGGGAGAGGTCACGAAACCATTTAGAATTCGAAAAGGAATCAAAGTCGTAGTGGAGATTCAAAAATTGTATTCTGACCCAAATCCCCAAAAACCTTAAAAAATGAGTGGAAAGAAATCCATACCTAAGGAAGTTTGCTAATGTCTAGCGATGAATCCTCGAACTTTGATAGTTGTGAAAAGCTAAAGACCATAATCCAAAATTAGAAAATGAAAATTGAAGATCCAGTATCGATAACTGTTCGTTGCTTGAGGTCATTTTCTCGAGTGTTCTTGATTGGATTTTAGTGTTATTGCGAGGTTTTTTTCTTTTTCTTCATCTTGTTTTGTTGTTTCATAAACGGCGTTGAGTGAGTTCTGGGTTTGTTCTACTCAGGTTCACCGAATTATAAGGGTTAAATTACTTGTAGATTGTGGCTTCTTTTATGAGCAAGCACCCTATATAAGAGGATGATGGTAATTTAGAAAATTCATATTTGAAATTATATTTTTATTCAACATAAGTAGAAATTATATGCAGTGAAAGTAAAAAAGTAACAAAAGTTGCTTCTGTTGAGATACTCTCTGTAGGCGCAATTGCAAAGTCCGCAGGCCTTTCCTTGGAAATTATACCTTACTTGCCAGGAGATTTCTAGATGAGGAAGTATCTGAGGTATGAAGTTTATTTTCATTGATCTTTTGTTAATGTTTTAATCTGACCGTATCTGACTGAAGAGTATTCACAACACAAACGGGATGGTATTTTTATATATATTTCACTCTTACTAGTGCTAAAATTCTTCGCTCCGCGCAATCTTTACATAAGTAACGAACATAAAATTAAAATTATTTTACAAAGTATTATATGGACAAACTTACTTACTACATATATATATATGATATTATATATATATATATATAATAATATATAATATAATATATATATATATAGTATATATTAATTTATATATATATATATATAATTATATATATATATTATTATATATTATATATATAGATATATATAATATATATAAATATATATATAAAAATTAGAAACATTCTTCATAGGAGAACGGTAAATCTTTTTGAAATAGCCAATAAATATCTTCAACGTTCATAGAATGATCATACGTTCATACCTTATCAAGCCATTACCACTGGAAAAGCACAATTTACAAATGTTAAGTAAGACCATAATAGGATAGCATAATGCTAATAACGGTATGTCACAATTTTCGTCAAACAATTTTAGAAAAATAGTTTTTATAGATTTCTCTGGATTGTTATAAATTTTTTTTTGAATTAAAAATGAAATTAAGTATTTAATTAATATCTGCCTCCCAGAAAAGAAGGCATCTCGGAACAGATTTCTAAATCTAAGCTTCTGATATCACTGCTTTTAACTCTGAGGTTACCCAATTTTAAATCGACAGTGAGGGTGGTTGGAACACAACTGCTGGGCTACCTGCATTCTGCTTGGGTGTTTCCTGGTTAACAGGGCGAAGCAACCAAACCAAAGTCAAGAACGCACGAATGTGCACAACATGCTAAATTGTTGCGACAAATTGCCCAATAAAAAGACACAAGAAAATTTCAACTCGGCGCCCCAGGCAATTCGAACCATCGACAACAGCGTCGCCGTCAGACAATGTAACAGAAGAGCTCCTACCACCTAGTCCGATCCACCTATCCCAGTAAAAAGAAAGGGCATATCAGAACAATTTTCTAATCTCCTGCTTCGATACTCACCGTTGGCTTTGAACACTTAGCTCACTTATTTAAATCGACCAACTGAGCGGTGGTGGATGGAACACACCTCTCGGGTTACATAGCGTTCTGCTGGGAAGTTCCTGGGATACAGGAGCTATTCCAACTCAAAGTCAGATACACCGAAATGGGCACAACTTGCTTGTTGCAACAAATTTGCCAAAAAATACAGACGAAGGAAAAACATTCACTCGACGCCAGACTCGACCATCGGCAACAGCGTCATCGTCAGGACCAATGTACAGGAAGCCTCTACCACTTAGTCCAATCACCTTTTCCAGAAAAAGAAGGATATCGGAACAGTTTTCTAATTTACTGCCTCCGATATCACTGACTTTTGAAACTCCAGGGTACTTATTTAAACGACAGGGAGGGTGTTGGAAGAGGCACCCGCTCGTGGCTACATGAGCATGTTGCTTTTGGGTGCTCCTGGGTTACAGGCAGCAACCAAGCCAAAGTCAGAGGAACGCCGAAAATGGCCCAACATGCTTGTTGCGCAGCAACATTTCAATAATAGACGAATAATAAAATTCACCGCCGCCAGGACTCCGAACCATCGACACAGCTCCCGCCGTAAAACAAATGTACAGGAAAGCTCTCGTCACTTGTCCGAGCCACCTTCCCGATTAAAGATGGCATCTTCGGAAACAATTTTCTCTATATATTGCTTCGGAAAAATCCCTTTTGAAACTCAGTCTTACTTAAAATGGAACAAGGGAGGCTGAGTTGGAACACCTGCTGGACATGGCAGTCTGCTTGGGTATTCACTGGGTAAGAAGAAGCAACCAATCAAGTCAAAGAACGCCGAAAAATGGTCACAACATTGCTTGTTTGGCAACCAAAATTTGCAAAAAAATAAGACAAAGAAAAACTTTCACATCGCGCCAGGGAAACTCGAACCATCGACATACAGCCGTCGCCGCCGTAGACAATGCCCAGGAAGCTCTACCACTAGTCCGATCCGTCCTTCCCAGAAAAAGAGAGGCAATATCGGAAACAGTTTTCTATCTTCTGCATCCGATTACCACTGCTTGTGAAACTCGCGTACTCATTTAATTCCATAAGGGTGCTTGGGAAACCCCTATGTGGTCACATACAATCATATGGGTATGCTCTTGTAACCTAGGAAATATCATCTTTATGATATTATTTCTTAATATATATATATCATAAATATATTTATGAAGCTTTTTTGAATAAAATAAATAATTATATTGTTTTTAACATATATATATATGTATTATATTATATATATATATATATACTATATATATAACTATATATATATCATATATATATATAATATACCCATATATATAATATATATATATATATATATATATAATATATATATATATATATATATATATCGTCTGAAAAAAGAAATAATATTTCCAAATGTTTATTTGCGTTTTTCTAGCACTTCATTTTTTTCTTACATTAGATCACAAAAAAATTCATTAAAAAAAAACGAACAGTTTTTTTTCTTAAAATTTGGTAACAACTCTGCATATAAAATCCTTAACAGATTGACGTTGATTTTAAATGCTTTTGTATGATGTAAGGTGGTGTCACACTTGATTGATTGTTTCTACTTCAAAAAATTTGAAAGTACTTTTTAGAGATTGTCCAAAAAACTTTTAGAAAATAAAATTTTGAAATAAAGTGTCTAAATAAAATTTATTCCTACACAAAATAGGAGTATTTTAGTGAAAAAAGCATTGAAATATCTTGAAAATTAAAGATTTTATTGCCATTTTTGGTGAAAACCCCAAAAAAAAAAATTTTCCCTCTCCCCCCCCCCAAAAAAAAAACAAACAGTTTTTTTTTTTGGTTTCCCCAAAAAATTAAAGATAAATTAGTTGTTTCATCAAAAAAACATTTCTTTTATCGGTTCGGTACACAAACATTTTACCCATACCTAATAATATTATTCATAACAATTTTTATAATAATATATTATATATATTTATATTAATATAATAACATATATTATATATATATATAATATATATATATATATATATATATATATATATATTATACTATATATATAAGGCAAAAACAAATAAAATTCTTCGAAGCCAATAGTTAAATTACTAATGTGCTTTACTGAATAGATGAAAGGTGAGTAAATTTCTTTGTTTATTTAATGATTCATTGCTTGTTAATATTGACATTATTACGTAAGAAAAGTTGTATCGTTTGACACCATTATAAGAACATATGTGCACACGAGGTCACACCAAACAGGCATGACATTACTAAAAATACAAAAGGTAAGCGTTTTTATATATATATTATATATATATATATATTATATATATATATATAATATATATATATATATATATATATATATAATATATATATATATATATATAATATATCCTATATCCAAATATATATACTATATATTAAAATTTATGTTTACTAGATATCGTCATGAAATAATATTTAAATTATCTTTTGTGAAGTAAATTCATGGACACTATTGTCTGGTGACAGTTTGTCTAGACAGAAATATGCCCCCTTACCCTGCAACCCGTGAATGTTGGAAAAATAATAAAATATTGCTTCAACATCATCAAACCCACCCCCCCCAAAAAAAAATAATAATAAAAAAAAAAATCTGACAGTAAATAATGTTATTAATTGAAATTTTGAGACATTATAACTTTTTTCAGGTTCTGTTTTTTATCTTTATTTACTTTTATCCTTCTCTACATTTCATTTCAAACATTTCATATAAAAGTGTCGATGAAAATCGGCTGGTCAGTGCTAGTAATTAATTTAATTATTTTTACTGTCGGCAAATATTTCCCAGATTGAAAATTTGTGGGACTACAATTTTACTATTTAGCATCTTTAAAAGTAATGTTTTCTTATTATTTTAAAAGTTCTACCTATACTCCAGAAAAAAATTCTAGAAAATGGAAATGTGCTGGTACGGTCGTTCCTATACTACTTATATATATATATATATATATATATTATATATTATATATATATATATATATATATATATATATATATATATATATATATATTATATATATTAATATATATATACTATATATAATATATATCATATATATATTATTATATATATAATAATATATATAATACCTATATATATATATAATTATATGACTAGTATTACAGAAAATAATTTATATGAATATCTGTTTTTAAGAATACTTTCGCGAATGCGAATATTGAAAAAAATATATTTAAAAAAAACATATTTGGAATGCTGAATGCGACTATATATTTTTAATATTAACAAAAGCGAATCTGGTTTTTGTAATAAAGAATGACTACTCAAAAATTCTTACAAAATTGCTATCCCCATTTGAAAAATTTTTGTCCTTCATCCCCAACTCTTCTAGGTGCCTAGCCCTACTTATGACTCATAAAGACCCTTCTAACCTGCTCCTTGAGTATCTTCAGTCATTATATATATATATATATATAATATATATATATATATATTAATTAATATATATATATATAGATTATGATATATATATTATATATATATATATACTATATATATATAATATTTATATGTTGGCAGCACTCAGTCGCCGAACTCACATTCAGCGGTGCTATGCAACATAGAGGCGGGCTCACGCTAAGAAGCCGGTACTATTTTAAATAAATACCCCCATCCTCCATCCAGCATTAGGAAAACCATAGCTCACGTAAAAATCACTCCCATAAGTCCTATTCTCAATTTACAAATTCTTTCACAAACCAACCAACAACTTGAATCTGAACATTTTAGAATCAATTCACATAGCCAGTCTTAACCCATCACCTAATAATATAGCGTCCGTTCACCTGCAAAAACTGTTCTAATTATTAAATTTTGTGATGTATAATAGTTGATAATTATAAGTTATACTTCAACAGTTTTACCTACAAGTTACCTATAGCATTATGTTACCACGTTATCCTGAAGATGGAATATTACTAGTTCCCGAAGACGCGTCAACAAGAAATTTCACATACTTTATCCAGAGCAGTTTATTAATGCCGATTTCACATAAATAGTTTGTATTAAATAAAACGAAATTCATCAAGATTTTTATTGTCTTCCACCAAAATGTTTAGAGCATTGGTTCTATAGTTTATTACACACACACACACACACAACACACACACCACACACACACACACCACACCACACAACACAAACGCACACACACATAATATATATATAATATTATATTATATATACTATTATAATATATATATTAATATATATAATAATATATATGATATACTATATATATTATATATATAAATATATATAATATATAAATATATATACTATATATATATATATATTATATATATACTATATATATTAATAAAATACTATAATATTATATATATATATATATATAGTCGGGGCATAAGAAGACTTTTTTCGCACAGTTCTAGGGCGATATTGCTAGCAACCCGGCCCCGTTTTTTTTTTTGCTTGAAGACCAGCATCGGAAAACTTTTAGGAAACACAATCTTTCAGCTCTGGGAGAAACGGATTTTAGATGCCAAATGGAAGATGATGCTAGTTCCATTGAAAGGGTGGAAAACCCAACCTAAGGTATTATAAACGCAAGGAGACTCAGCATTGGGAAAACACTGGCGAGAAAGAGTTTCCTAGAGTGCTGCAGGATCAAGAGTTCCGAGGCCAAAGGAAATAAAATGCTGGTCCAACTGACAGGGCGAAAGTCCTACCTGGGAGATGGTGTAAAATGTGTAGAATATATATATATATATATATTATAATTATATATATACTATATAATATATATATATATATATATATTATTCTATATACTATATTATATATATATATTATATATATATAATATATATAGTATAAAATTATATATATATATATATATTATATATACTATATATATACTATATATATATATATATTATATTATACTATTATATATAATAAATATAATATAGTATATATATATATATATAGTCATATATATAATATATTATATATATATATATAATATACTATATATATATAATATATATATATTTATATATATATAATATATATATATATATTATATAGATATTTTGGTTAATTAGACTATTGGAAAACGGAAATGCTGTTAAAAATTTATTGATAAAATTATTTAAAATTATCTAATAAGTCTTTAAAATAATAACAAAAACTCGAAAATTTCGTTACCTCGAGAATAGAAACAATATTCTCTGTCTCTGTCTCTCTCTCTCTCTCTCTGTCTGTCTCTCTCTCCTCTCTCTCTCTCTCTTCTCTGCTCTCTCGTCTCTCTCTCTCTCTCCTCTCTATATATATAAATAATATATATTATATATATATATAATTATATACTAATATATATATATATATATATAACTTAAAATATATATATTATATATATATATATATTACTATATATAATATATATATAATTTATATATATATATATATATATATTTATATATAATATATATATATAATATATATATATATATCTAATATATAAATATATATTATATATATATATATTATATAATATATATATATCTCTCTATATATATATATATATATATATATATATATATATATATATATATAAAATACCTATCCAGTTCTTTCTTTATATCTATCTCTCTTTCCATCTCTCTCACGTCCCTATATACTTATCTAACTACCTCTTACTATGTTTCAAAGTATCTTTTTTTTATCTATTATTCTCTCTTAGTTCTTCTAACTCTTATTATCTATTAGATCATTCTTCCTTTGTCATAGTATTTTTCTTATCTGTTTTTTAACTTATTTTTCTTTTTTTTTCCTTTCTTACTTTTTAACAAGGATTTGGAACAGGTAAATTATTTTTATGGCTTCGACGCTGGCACTGACTCGATGATTTTAAAATTTCATGGCTCCAGCTCCGGATCCACAAACAAAAGTTTCTACTCAGGTTATAAGTCACTATTTTAAATACAATTTTTTTTTTGCCTCAGGGTCCGAATCTAGCTCCACAAAAAAAAAAAAAAAAAAAAAAAAAAAAAAAAAAAAAAAAAAAAAAAAACGGTACCGGTTTGGGATCCGGCTACACCCCAAATTTTTATAAGTTCCGGCTCCGATTTTAACTACATGAATAGAAAATTCTGCTCCGGCTCCGTCTCCGGCTAGACCCCTTCAA
>JABUQX010015910.1:0-55000 GCA_015478945.1 Trachelipus rathkii | reverse complement strand
ATTTAAAAAAATAATAAAAATTATCTATGTTCTTGGTTGTTACTTTTTTTTTGTAAACGTTTAAAAAAGGTTTGAAAAAAATTTATTTTATTTTATTTTTGTTCAAAGTCTCGTCTACATGCAAAATCGCTCTTTCACACACACACATACAGATACAACACACACCACACACACAACCACACACCACACACACACCACACACAACACACACACCACACAGGCCCGTTCACTACACACACCGAGCCATAATCCGACATCCCATTCATTTCTTAAGTAGCTGAAAAATTCGATTCTCACTTGACGAACTTAAAGCGAAATCCGTTTCATTCGTGTGAAGGATGCGCGGAGAGGTGGAATATGCAAATGAAGAAAATCGCGTATAAGGCGTCCGGAATTGGCAAAGTTTTGATCGCTATACGAAATAAATTGATCTGATTGCTGAACGTTCGATGGGCACTGCTTTTAGCAGGCTTCCATTGTTCTTGTTATGTGCAAAATCTATTAAACACTTCACGACCCCCCACCCATATTAAGTCTTACATAGCAAAATCACTTTTTTTTACTAATCTGTCTATCTATCTAAGATAGCTCTCTCTCTTTCTCTCTCTGCTCTCTCTCTCTCATTCTCTCTCTCTATATAAATATATATATATACTATAATATATAGATATATATATATATAATATAGTATATATATATATATATATTATATATATATATATACTCATATATATATTATATATCATATATATATTATATATATATATTAAATAATACTATTATAATTAATATTTGAATCAGCCACCTATGATACAAAATCTATCTATCTATCGTATCTATCGTATCTATCTATCTATCTATCTATCTAATCTATCTATCTATCTATCTACTCTATCTACTATCTATCTATCTATCTGATCTATCTATCTATCTAATCTATCTTACTCTATCAATCTATCTATCTATCTAATCGTATCGATCTATCCTATCTAATCTATCGTATCTATCTATCATATCTTATATATCTATCTATCTATCTATCTAATCTATCTATCTACTATCCTATCTATCTATCTATCTATTCTATCCTATCTATCTAATCTATCTATCTATCTAGTCTATCTATCTTACTATCTATCTATCTATTATCTTATCTATGCCATCTATCTATCTATTATCTATCTATCTTCCATTCATATATATATATATATAATATATATATATATGATACTATAATATATTATATATTATATATATATATATATATATATATATATATAATATATATACTATATATATTATATAGATATATACTATATAAAATTTTTCAAATTATTTAAAATTAATTTTTTGTTTATCATACCTTATAAAAGAACAAAATATCAAGAAGTATTACAAAAATCAATAGAATTAAAGGAGAAATACATGGAACACAAAACACACTCAACATAACTTCTTGTCCCCTCCCCCCCCCAGAAAAAAAAAAAAACTCGTAAAACAATCGGACAAATTAATATACAAAATTTCAAAAGAATAAATAAATAGAATAATGTAAGTAAATAAAAAAAAAAGAAACTGTGAAGAGGCAGCTTACCTGTCTATCTCTCCGGTTATACAAAGGAAATAATAACAAAAAACAGATAACTTTAAGACGAATTGATAAAAAATATTCCTTTAAAACTTTAATAGAGCTGCATAACGTAATGCTAACGAATAAAATTAAGTTAATTAAAAACAAAAAAAAAAAAGTCGAAGTAAATATAATAGTATACTTCGGCACGCCCTGTACATATATACTATATATATATATAATATATATATATATATATTATAATAGATATAATATTTAAATAATATTTTTTAATTTTTTTAAATATATAATTTATTATAAATATATATAATATATGTGTGTGTGTGTGTGTGTGTGTGGTGTGTGTGTGATGTGTGTGGGTGTGTGTCAGCTGTGTGTGTGTGTGTTGTTTGAGAGAGTGTTCATTTCGTGTGTTCGCTTATTTTGTCTTTCAATTTCAATTTACTTCGCCTTCCTTCTCATTCCTTACCGTAAATACATTGTTATGTTAATAATTCCCAACTAATCAACATACAGCATACTCCACATCAAAAGAGGAAAAGTCCTAAGATAGTCTACAATGCCCCGTGAAACAGTCTTCCAACCCCACATTTTAAATTCCTCGAAGCTTCTTCAAAACTTATTCTAAGGGAAAATGTATCGATATATTATCACTTCCTGGACATCTTAAACCAAAAAAAGTGACTTCCATACTGCGCCCGAACGGCCAGAATGCAAAATGTCCCCAAACCCAGCGTAAGCAAGTTAATCTAGAGACCAAACAAAGACACGACTACGAAAATAAACACAGCAGAGTTATTCAAGAAGGGCTGCATAGCACCACAACAGTGATAAAACGAGCGAATCATCTCTCAGGTTGATAAAGCAGTTTTTCTAAACCCGTACAAAATAACAAGATATACTACTCCCTAGCGAGACTTTTCTCGATGACTATCAAAATAAGGGCGCTATATTAGCACCTCACTGTTAAGATTACAATATTTGCACGCCTTTTCTAAATAATATTTCCATATGAGAAAAAAGTTGAGTAAAAACTACGACAGAGACCACAAGCGCATGGACGGCCAATAGAAAAATCAAATATTTTAATTTTGTTGTAGTAGATTGAATGTAAAACAAGACCATAACCAACCCAAAAAACCAACCACGCAACCCACACCCCAAAACACACCAACCCCGCCACAAAAAAACACCCCACACCCACACCACGAAACCGGACCACCCACCCAACACACACACCCAACAGCCCACAAACCAACCCCACAGCAAACACCCACACCCAAACCACAAACAAAGAACACCAACCACCCCACAACAACCAACCAAAAACCCACACCCACACGCCACAAACCGCCCAACACAAAACACACCCCCCACACCCACCCCCCCACCAAAACACAACCACCAAGCACCAACAACCACAGAACCACACCACCCAACAACAACAACCACACCCCACACCACACACCAACAACCAACGCCGACCACAACCCACCCACGCCCACAACCACCAACCCCCAACCCCCAATACACCACCCACCAAAACACCCACCACAAAACCCAAACCCCACCCACCAAAAACACAAACCCCCAAAACACCCACAACCAAACACAAAACACCACACACCAAACAAACAACCAAAAAACGAAAACACAACAAACACCCACCCAACACAAACAAAACAAAACAAAACAAACACAAAACCCACCCCCAACACAACAACAACACCACCCAACCAAAACACACCACCACACCCCAACAACACCACACACAACACCACCACCAGAACACCAAACCACCACACCACACCCCAAAAACCCAACAACCACAACAAACCAACCACACACACAAACAAAACCAAAACCCCAACAACCAACACCCAACCAACAACACACCCAAAAACCACACAAACCACCACCACACCAACCACAAAACACCAAACAACAACCACCAAAAAGCCAAAAACCAACCCGACCCCCACAGCAACAACAAGCACCCACAAAAACGCCCCCACCGAAACAACAAAACCCCAAAAAAACCCAGAACAACAACAACCACAAAAGAGGTAGCTAAGACATAGGTATAATAAAATATAATAACGTACACCGCTATTCTTCACTATGATACAACAATGACCCACAACTCACTCAATAATATACTACTACTAATAACTATACTATACATATTATACCATATATATTATATATAATAATACCTCACATATACATCTACTATATACTATATTATAAGTACTATTATATACCCTAAACTATAATATATATATATATAACCATATAATATATATATATATATATATGCAGCAAAATAGACTAGCAGAATATATAGCAACGAACTGAAGGAGAGAATAGGGATATCAACACTACTAATAAATAAGCAGACACATCGATAAACACGAGATTGCCAGATGGTCAGTCACCAATGAACAAGTACATACGAACAAAATAAAAACATAACGTTAAACTGTCAAACGTCGGTCGTTGGACTTCGATCGGAGATGAACCAAGGCAACCCATAACATTAGAACAAAATTGGTGAGCCAGAAAAAGATTAACAAAATTAGAAATAGATAGCAGATAAGACAGGGCTCTCCATTTGGAAGTATTACTTTCCTCGCCAAGAAAGGAGAAAAAGACACGACAACAGCAGGCGGCCACACGAAATAAATGTTAAATGAAAAAAGGGGAAATAGGAAAAAAAGAAGAGAGAAAAATAACCACAAACAACAAAAAACACAAAAAACAAACAAAGCCAGCAAAGATGAGACCAGGGACAAAAAACGAAAACAAAAAAAATTTAGATGAAGACATACCATGAACGAAAACATGAATGCAATTTGAAAATGATACGTTGCTTAATTCTCTATTATCTATCATTCTCTTATATATGTCATGTTGTACGTCTCTCTCTTCTTTAATTCCCTGTTCTTCCTGTTCTTGTCAGTATCCAACACACACCACACCACTATACCAACAACACACACAAAACACAACACACAACATATATATATATATAATAAATAATAAAAATATAACATAACACAAAAACTATTATTTATTTTAATCTAATAATATAACCATAATAAAAAATAATAATTACCTACTACCTATAAAATATCATACATAACATAAAACAACAAATCACATAAGCATATAAAAATAAGATAAAAATCAAAAACTATACCCAACGACAAATACTTAACATAAAAATAATCAATAAATATACTATATAATAAGATATAAAAGCTACAAATAATAAACAAAAAACAACATAAATAATAAAGTTAATAATATAAAATACACTAAACTACAAAAATAAATAAGTTACATAACAAAAAGATATATAATAACATCACAATTAAATAATAAAAATAAAAATCAAAAAATAAAATAAACAACAATAAAAAGTGATACTTAATATAAAATATAATTATGAAAAATAAAATAAAATTAAAATAAATTATAATAAAACATTATAAAAATATAAAAAATACTAATAAATAAAAATATAATAAAAAAATAATAACAAAAGAAAACGTGAAATAAATAAATATAACATAACACAAAAAAAGAGATATATAGATACACAAACTACATACATACAATAAACAAATAAAAAATCAAAACATAATATATATAATATATATAATTATAAATACTAACACTATAACATAAAAAATAAACAATTCGCCAATTAAAAAGCACATAATATAACCCATATATATAAAACCAAATAAAAAACACAACAAAAAAAACAACATATAATATACTATTATATACTATAAATTCATGGAATGACCCGGGGGACCAAAAACAAAAACCCACAGAGAACAAAGTCAAAACTCAAAGAATTGGAAAACCTTTAAAATACAAAAAAATGCCGTTCTTACATTGATAAACATAGCTTGTCAAAAAATTAACGCTTTTTATCTTTCGATTCGGACATGTAAATAATAATTTAAATTAAGCACACCTTAAAGATGTAATAAACATGAATAAAAAAGGTAATTAAGTCAATTATATATACTGGAAACTCTGCAAACGTCTGTAAGGCTGATGTCTATACTATAATATATATATTATTATATTATATATAATATATATATATATATATATATATAATATATATTATATATATATATATATATATATTATATAATATATATAATATAAGCTATATAGTATATATATATATAGCTATATGATATAGTATAAGAATGCGGCAGAAACTCAATTGCAGCAGTATTTGGCGGGACTTTCACGGTGTTGGGTGGTGAGTCGCGGGGAAGCAGATCGGTCGCAGTCTCGTTTGCGTCCGGCTCCATTCCCATTTTATCGAACAGGCAGCTCCCAAGCGTGCAGAGTGGCAAAGGCGTGCGGGCGCTTTATGAAACAACAATTCCGTAGATCGCAAACGCAAATAGCTTTAGGGCGACGATTCAACATTCGGGCGTAAAGATCCTTCCTCAGGCGAAAACACAATCTCGATCCTGGGTTTAGACCAATTAGAGTCAATGGGTAAGATAGTACACTAACGAAACAGATACCACCATGGCCGACGCAGATCCATCAAAACACCAGAAAATGTGGAGCGCGAGTAAGAGCAGCGGTAGTGCAGTCGCCTCGACGTTCTGCCCGACGGCATGGCCTGTTTAGCTGTGGGAATATCCGACCGTAGATTGAGAAGGATTCTGCATAGGACTTTACATTTCCATCACATATAAAATATCATGGATGGCTCCAGGAATTGAAGCAAACATACATGGTAAACCGCCGAGATTCTGTCGTCGCAAATGCTTAGGCAACAGATCCCTCCTGAGGCCAGCCTTCGTTCAGTAGCGACTGAGGCACATTTTCACTGTGATGGGGCTGTCAATAAGCAAAAATTTCCGCTTAACTGCGGCATTAAATATCCCGAGTTATTCCAGGGAAACACGCAATACTTCCCCTAACTAACGGTATTGGGTGGCCATTTCTACGGTTTTGCGGTGTTATGAGGCCCATTACTTGCCTTTGACGAGGAAGGAGTGATTGTGACAGTAGAATTCCACAATGCTTATAGTCAACTGATGCTTGAACACTTTCATGGCATCCAAAAATGGAAGAGATTGTTGAGGCGATTTGGCGTTGGGGACTGTTGATGGTTCACAAACAAGAGTGGGGCAAAACAGCTCACAGCGAGCCCGAAACTCACTCACCTGTTTTGGGAAGAATGTTTCCCGGACTCTGGTCTCACTGGAGGGGTGTGTAGAGTGGCCTGCACGGTCACCTGATTTGAGCATTTTGCGATTTCTTTCTGTGGGGAAATCTGAAAGAAAAGGTGTTTAAAAGTCACCCTTTCACACACCTAACCAGAGCAGGGAGCGGGAGTTGTTGAAGAAGTCAACAACGCATACCACGCTATATCAAAACTTTTCAGAGAAACGGCTCCATTAGTGTCGTTGCCCATCAATGGGGCGCATTCTTGAAGGACATTATTTTCAGCAAACGTAAGGATTAAAATGGTCTAAGAACTCCCAACCCGAGTATAATAACATGTCATTTCTATGTACTCCCATTACATTTTTATAACTCTTCAAAATTGCTCAATCGGTTCTGCTGCACCCTGTATATATAAATATATATATATATATATATATATATATATATCTATAATTAATTAATATAACTTATATATATATATATATTAATAATATTAGTATATATATTATAATAATATATATATATATATATATATATAATATATTAATATATATATATATATATATATAGATATATATAATAATCTGTTAACCTTATTGTATTAAAGCAGCATCTTTCTATGTTAGATATAGGGCGTTAATCCTTAAAATAAATTTATGGTGTAATACTATTAAATCCTCGTGTTTACCCATTGTTCGTTCCCCTACTCGAGGTATATATAGAGACCCTTCAACCCTATCTACCTCCATGCACCCCTCTGAAACCCATCTCTTTTCTCTATCGACCCTCACTAATTCGGAGAACCCCTAAAACTTTGTTCAATTCATTATAATACATACATCAAACTGTCTGTATGCTACCAACCTATACATAGCAGTGGGAAAAAAACACAAAAATTTGCATACGATCTATAATTCTGATCATTTTGCAGTTTACATTTCCAAGTTATCTCTTCCTTTTATCTATCCTGTTACTATATATAAGAAAATAACTTGCAATAGAGTGCAATATGATATATAACTTGATCGGTTTATACTTATATTATAATATATATATATATATATATATATATATATATATTAATATCATATATATTAATTTTATAAATAATATATACTATATATATATATATCATATAATATTTATATATATATATAAATATATATTATAATATATATATATATATAAACCATTACTTTGTAATTATAATATGACCTAATTAATTGAGATAAGCATGTATTTGATATATATATTAGTAATAGTATATACTAGATAGTTAATATAATAGGAATAATTATTATGTATATTATATATATATTAGAATGATATATATACTATATATATTATATATTATAAGTATATATATATATTGAAAGACATTTACAAACTGATTTATTCTAGAATTCTATAATTTTTTTACCTTATAAAATATTTATAAAAGATTTTTAGCTGGGATTATTATAAAGCTTAAAAAGAAAATATATATGACAGAACATTGAGAAGCATCACAACTATTGATAGACTAAATAATGAACGTTGACCGCCTATTACTTCTGATGTAGTTAGAACGGAAAAGAAACTAGGGAGAAAGATTGATGTCGAAAAAAGGAAGCTTGGAAATCAAAGCCATTTCATAAACTCTATCAAACGTTTCGGTTTCGATGTGAATAGCTCCATAGGAAAGGATTTACTGAAATTCCGAAATTCAAAGGACCAAGAAACAGGGAGAAGGGAAAAAGATCATTAGTAGACCTTTCCTTACAAAAACCATACTGGCTATCAGAGATAATATTAGAATAACTGAGATGTTTCTAACTCTTTCTATTATTTATTGTTTTGATAACTCTGAAAAGAATAAAGATTAAGGTGAATACAGAAATGAGAGAGAGATCCCTCTTTTTCAGCACAGATTGAATGAACGCACACTTCCAGCAAGATGGAAGAAAGGTCAGAAATGGAAAGGTAATGGCGAAGCAGTTCACCAAGGCAGGGCAGAACCATACGCCTTCTTAGTACCAAGTTCAAAGAGAGCAGAGTGAACATCTCTTTAAGAAAATTTAATTTATTCATTAATGAGTTGGAGAGGAGTAGTAAAGAGTAGCAGCTCCGGAATCGTCCAAAAAAAAAAACAGAGATCAAGTGTCCCAAGCTCTCCATCCTTACAACATCTAATTACAATTATGCAGGAAGCATATCGAAATATAAAAAACAATAGATGGTGAAGTTTACAATATAAGTCATCTATTTCTTTTGTTTTAACTAAACAAATTGCTTATCAATCAATGTAAAAAAATTTTTTTTTTTTTTAGTAAAATAGTCAATAAGATGAACTGTGAGCAATTGCAAAACAGATGGGTATGCAACAAATTTATTTAAAGAAAAAAAAGTGCTAATTTTGACTTCGATTTTTAAAAGTTGTAAAAATTTAATAAAAGCAGACACATAATAAAAAGTTATTTGCCCAATCCAATTTATATGAATTTTCTTTCTCCTTTATTCTGCAACTAAAAAATGTGAAAAACTCGCAATAACCTCCTTATTTAAAATCCTATTAATCCACGAATTTTATTCAGAGCATGGATAATTGGAAAAGGATTACACATATTGTTGCCTAAAATAAATTTTTTGTATAAAATAAACACGTTTCCGCCTGTTCATGCCGAAGAACTTATAAATTTAAAACCGTTTTTAGCCCTTGATAGCAGCAAAAAACCCATTTGGCCGCTAAAGAAAATTTATCTAAATAAAATATGTGACTATAATCGTCAGTTATAAAAGGCCATAACAAGTTTCTCTTTCATCATTTTTATCCAGACCATTGAATGATAAATGCCCCCTGTAATCATGAAACCCAATCCCCTTAAAAAAAATTTTGGCCCAACTCAAAAAATGAAAAAAAACCAATGAAAAACTTAATTATTATTTATCCGATCAGTTTGAAATTTTCAGAGCATATGTAATTCTGGGAAGGTAGACATTTGTTTAGAAAAAATTCCCTTGTAGGTCCAATAGCATTGTTCTGGCCCATCCGCGAAATATTCAAAGTTTTCAAAAGTTTCTCGCGATCAGCGGCAAAACTGTTGTCATATTCAAATACTTTAATTAATTATAAATGTTTAAGATTGACATTTATATTTTAAAAAGTGTGAAAGTTCATTGCCAAATCCCGAATAAATATAAAAAAGTTTACACCCCACCAGCCTTCTAATTTTTTTTATTTATTTTTTTTCCCTCCCTTTCAAGGGTAACTTTAAATATGCATAATTTTTTTATTTTTTGTTCAATCAATACGAACTTCAGTCACTATACTATTAGCAAGGTTCTTCACATTATTTGTTTTTAATAACTGTTTTTAAGTATTAAACCCAAGGGTTTGCCGCTGCATCCATGGGGAAACATTTGAACCAAATTTGAAAAATCCCCTTTCCACTGCTATCAAAGGCAAATCCTTCTCAAACCATACAAACCAGAAATTAGTATTTAAGTGACAAACCAAATGTTGATCTTCCCCGCGCCCAACTATACCTTTCTGCGAAAGTTTCTTCTGATCGCATAAATAAAAAAAGGTTATCTTGATTTTGATTTTATGATCTTGCCAATAATGAACCCCCCCCCCGTATTCCCTGTTTAGTGTGTGAATAAAATATTTTTGATATGAAAAATACCCACACCATTGAAAAGAGCATTCAATTCTACACCAGAAAGTGTTAAAACCTATAAAATCAGTGGAATTGGATGATTACGACTTCTCTTATATTCTCTATAATCTCAATACTAACACTTTTCGCTTTATTTTTGAAGCACCCACAATCTAACCTATTCCTAAAAAGGATTTTGCAGCTCTCATTCCTGTCTAACTATCGCCCTATAGCCTCACTTGTATTCTATCGTAAGATCTTTGAAACCCTCTTAACTCTCACTTCTGTAGACCATCTGAATCTCAATCCTCTTCTTTCCGATCGCTTAATACGCTTTCGGCGTTTGAAGGTCTATACTGGCGATTATACTTTCCAATTTAACCGCATGATGGTTTGCCTCTCTTAGGAACTACGGGTAGACTTGCGTGGACCCTTGAACATATCCAAAGCATTTACAGGGTATGGCGCTTCATTGTTCTCCAAACTCCCCTTCTTTGGTTTCCTCCTTCTCTTTCCGTTACTTATGTCTAGCTTTCTTTCAAGTCGCTCAAATATCGACTGCGGTTGATAGGGCGACTACTTCTTCTTTTCTGTCAAATCAATTGGTGTTCCCCAGGGTTCTGTCTATCTCCAACTTTATTTTTACTTTTCATTAATAATCTTCCCACCTGCACATCTAACCTCTATTCACTCATTTCCGACGACTCTACCCTTCATTTCTCAACTCATTCATACTTGCTCCTCTTCTTTTACTTCTTAGAATTGCCTCTTCGTCTTTAATCTTTCCGATTTTATTCTCGCTGATCGGATAAATTCCGATTGGCGTCGTCTCTATACCTTTGTAAATTCAATCTAAAAACTAAAAACTCTATCAAATCTCCCTCTCTAATAACAACCTTCTAACTATTTCTATCTCATTTACTGTTAATAAATGTCAAAATGTTCACAATTATAAACATCCTTGGCCTCTTAAACATAAACATAAAAAATGTCTTGGAGATCCTCATATCACAACGGTCTAGGGCGCCTCAAATCATAAAACTGAGATTTCTGTTTAGACTGCGAACTTTTTCTCTCCTCTTCTCAGCTTACTCCAGCTATGGCAAGGCGTCTTCATCTGCCTTTTGTAGGTATACTTTTCTCATATCTGGTTAGGTGGCTCTCTGGTTTCACCCTCTTTAGGACAGAGATCGATGTTCAAAAGCCAAAATAATTTATGAACTGTTCTGTATCTTTCCCGTTTCACTTGACTCCTTCTATTCTTTGCCTGCGCGGATGTTTTGCCGACTTTATCTTTTTCCATGGTACCGCAGCGGCAATGTCGAGGATTCTTATCACTCGCGTACCAATCCACCTTCGATTGCCTCGTAGCCACAAAACTGTGTTGTGTCTGCGCACGAGTTTGTGGTAAAGATAATTGTAACTCCAGTAGCTTAATGCGTCTTCCTTCTTTTCTCCACCTCTGTTCGTGTAATACTCTCCATCTTCTGTGTTTCTGCTGAAATTTAATCCCCCCACATTTATATCCTTTTTATCTTAGCTTCCATCTGCTAATTGCCTAGATGATGAAATTTTGGTCGTTTAACACCCTCTCCTGTAATAAGCTTTGCCATGAGTGGTTGACAACTGTAAAAAAAAGAAAAAAAATATATATTATTTATATATAATATATATATATATATTATATAAATATATATATATAATAATATATATATATATATTAAATATATAATATATTATATATTATATATATAATTATAATAATTATTTAATATTATATAATTATATTATATATATTTATTTATATATAATTATATATAAATTATATTATATTTATATTTATATATTATATATTATATATTATATATCTATTAATATTATATATATTATATATACTTTTTTTTTATATATATAATATAATAATTATATTATATATATTATATTTATTATATTTTTATTAATAAATATTATATTAATATATATATTTAATTATTATATTTTTAATATAATATATTATATATATATATATATATTATTATATTATATTTATTAGTATATAATTAATTATTATATATATATATACAATAATATAAATATAACTATATACTATACCCATAGATATACCTATCATAAATAGATTAAAGGAGAAACCTTCTAAAATAAAGAAAGGAAAAAAATTGAAATTAAAAATTATATAAAATTTCCTAGCAAAACGGTCTTTGTACAAGATAAGAACGACATTTATAGAAAAACACCTCTAATATAACTTATCGACCTTGATAGCCTACTGGTTTAAGTTATTCTACTTTTATTCGAGAAGGACCTGCTTCGGATTTGACTGTACATTCTCTCAGGAGAGTCATTTTCTATTTGGTAGTATAAATGTTAATGAAAACAGTTAGACAAAACCAATTTAATTCAAATTAATAATTTGTATTAAATTATATTATATATATTATATTATAAAATATACTTATATATATATATATAAATAATATATTATATATATATATATATATATATATATAAAGTATATATATATATATATATTAAATATGTAAAAAATAATAGCGTCATTCCTAAAAATTTGATCATCTATTTTGTGAAGCCACCAGCGCACGCATAAGTCTTTAAAATAAAACTCCAACCAAAACAACACAGCATACCAATAAAAACTAAACACCCAAAAACAACAAAACAAGCGCCACATATGAAAGTAATATGTGCACATTATACGTGCTGTACACGTGCAACCTAAAGATGATAAACATTATCAAACAACAAAATTAAACAAAAGGGGGGTCTTCGTGACGTCAGAAAATTACTGATCTAATTGATTGGTGGACCTAAATTATTCCGTAGGACAATAGCCCATTAACTTACGCGACATTTGGCTCTATTACTGCTAAGCTCTCCTTCGTCCCATATTTTTAGGAAAATATGGCACAGATAACTACGAAGAAATTGCAAAAAAAAAAAAAAAAAACTTTAAGAAACAACAAAGAGTTAGATTACAAACAAACATAAAAATGCCTCTTTTTTTTTAAATAGCCATCTTGACCAATTTCCAAGTAATTTAGGTGATTATAAGTAACACGAACAAGGGGAGATCTCTCAGCCTACTATCAAAATTTGAGGAACGTACCAAGGGCGCTGGGATTTCCACATTATGGTTGATTACTGCTGGTGCTTGAAAAGAGACCTGCCACTGGCAAGCAAATACGCTAGAAAGTCTTATAAATGAAAAGTTTTGTCACAGTTAAAGTTTCGTTTATTTTTACCTATTTTTTGTCATTTCTAGCTGTATAATGTAATTAATTATACTGTAGTTTGAACTATTTGTAGTCATGAAACTTGAAAATATTTCTTAGCATATGACTTTCTTTTTTTGTATTAATTTAAAATATCTTGAAAATAGCTCATGAGCCGTTGACACATGAATCAGCTGAGAAGCCAAACAGAGTTTAAATTAGCATTCAACGCGCTCAAATTCACTAGAATCATGTGTCAGATATTATTCAGTAAAATACGTGTTTCCTATTGTTTTTAATTTTTTTATGGTCTCTTAAAACCATTATTATATATATATATATAAATAGTATTATATATAATATATTAGTAATATATATATTTATATATATAGAGATATATAGATTATATAATATATAGTAGAATATAATATATAATATATATATACTAATATAGATATATATATATAATATATATATATATATATATAATAATATATATAGATATAATCTCTAACAAAAACTCTCAGGGAAGCGCTTTCACTCTGTTTCAGCTTCAGCACTTCTTCCTTTCTGCCACGAAAACTCTTAAATCCCCTAGAGCCACTTAGAATCACCATCTTCTGCACAATATTTCCGCACCAACAAGTCTCGAGTATTTATACCACTCTCAAGAGGTTTTCGCCCTTCAGTAAGAACTACATCTTCCCCATTAGCCTCCAAAACTCTTCCCCAGAGCACTACAGAGGAATCCTGCTTCTAGGTCATAAGATTCCAACGCTTCCAGGAATAATAAAAGCAAAAGGAAAGGGACCGGCATGCTAGCCCAGTCGTCCTATGACCAAAATCGAAAGAAAATCTTCAAATCCCGACTGCGCCATTAAATATCCATCCATTATCGAGGCATAAAGTCAACTTAGAAGTCACCTACAATAGATATCCATATACGTATATACTAATATAATATATTAATATATATATATATAATAATATATATAGTATATATATATATATATATATATATATTAATATATATATATATATATATTAGTAATATATGATATATATATATATATATATTATATTAATATAATAATGAATTGACAAAAAAAATCAATCCAATGCAGTGAAATGTTAGCGTTTATTATTTTGTTTGATTAATGCTTTATTTAGATTTTAGATTCTGTTCAATTTAAAGATCTTGATGAAAAATGATAAGAAACAAAAAGAGTTTAAAGTACAGACAGAATTTAATTTAAGGATTGGAAGTTTTGAATTTGGAAAATGAGTTTAATAAATCGCAATTAGAGTTTTGTAAAATTTTTGTGAGTTTTCAAGATAACTATATATTGTTCATTTGCTAAAATAATTATATTAGTGTGAAAGAACGAGTGTCAAAACGGCAAAGACCATAATGAACAAATATTTAATGTATAAAATAATTAAAAAAATACAATTTAAATATAAATTTTTTATGAAACTAATGTAGAAAAAGATATACCATAACAGTTAAAAGATAAATGGAAACAATAATTTCGAGAAATATTTTGAAACGAAAATAAACAATTGATTAAAATTGATAAGATCAGATTTTCATGCGAAGATTTTAGATAATTTTTCTTCTTGTTCAAGGAAAAAAATTACATCAATGTAAATAAGTTAAAGTATATTAACTGCGAAAAAAATTATCACTGAATAAATGTAGGATAAAGATTTGATAACAAAAGATAAAATAATTGAAGATAAAACTGTTGAAAAAGTAAAATCATTATTGAAAAGTTTTGTCTATTGTGAATTAAGGTAACAATAAAAACTAATCTTTCAAACAGATTATAAGTCCTGTATTTATTAGTATAGCTTTATCTAAGTTAGGATCGCAATATATATATTATAGAATATATATATATATTAATATATATATATATAATATATATAATATATAATATATAAATATATTATATATATAAATATATATATATATTAAATATATATATATATAATTTATTATATATATATATATATATAATATATATTATATATATATATTATTAACTAATATATATATATATTATATATATATAATATAAGTATTGTAATATAAAAATTATCATATAAATATAGTCTAATATAATATACATAATATATACTATATATATATATATAATACACTTATATAATATATATTATATATAATATAATAATATATAATAATATATATATATATATAGATAATACCATATATATATATATAATATACAATATATACCTATATATATATAATAATAATATATAAATAAATAAATATATATATATACTTATAATAATATATATATATATATATATTACCCTAATATATATATATCTAATATATTATATATATATATTAATATATATATTAATAATATATTATAAATATAAATATGATAATAATATTATTATCTATATATATATATCAGTGTGGCTCTTGCGGTCAAAAATTAAACCTATATTTTAACATCAATATTATATTATATATTTATACTATATATACTATTAGTTTAATAATATATAGTACCCCTATATATATATATATATATTATATATATATATATACTACCTACCTTACCTTATATATACTATATATATACTATACAACACTATACTATAATAATATAAATATACTATATATATATACATTATTAGTATTACTAATGAAGAAAAGAATGGTTTCATATATGAATCACTCAATGTATTCCACATATTCTAACATTTGAAATTTCAATAGGCCTACAACGCTCGAAAAAGAATTTAGTAATTTTTAATGTAACTTAATCGAATACAATTCCAAATATCCCCTATATAAAACTAAAGATCAATTTTATTAAAACAACACAAAATATCAGTAATAAATAATATAATAAAATAATATTGCAGAAGCGATTATTATTAACTCCAACTCCACACAAAAAATCATTCCCATTAAATAACATGAAAGTGAGTCTGACTGGTCTAACAGAGGCAAGCACAAAGTAGATGAGAAGATTCGACTCAAAGCGCGTTTTCTCAGACTCTTGTTGAGTCAATATATTTAAATGTAAATTATGAATTAAATAAGTCGTATAAGAGATGATCAAGTTAGAATTTAAAATATTAACTAGTTTAATTTATAATTATGTTATTAATAATGAATATTATTATTTCTGGCTAATGCAATTAAATTGGGATTATTAAAAAAAAAATGACTGCTACTGAATCGTCAGGAACATCCTAAGTTGCCTAGCTTTAGAGAATAAGGAACTATTTTGTTGACTCAAAAGTAACAATTGTCACTATATATATATATAGATATATAATATATATACCCTATAATATATATATATAATATATATATATATATTATATAATATATAATAGTATATATATATATATATAGTATATAGTATATATATATATATATATATATAATATATATTGGAAAGAGGACAAAGTGCCATTGCCGCATCTTAAGCTAGCCTTCACGAAATAATACTATATATATATATAATATATTAATATATAAATATATAATATAATTATATATATACTAAAATGATATACTAATATATATAATATATATATTATATATATAGTATAACATATATATATAGTATATATATATATATATACTATATATCATATATATACTATATATATTATATATCATATATATATATATATTAATTATATATAATATATATTAATATATATATATATTATATTGCTGGACTTAATAATATTTTGCTGGACTTTATTAACATTTTTTGGCTCACTAATTCAATAGCGTTGCCTTTACATTGCCTAACCCCAAAACCGCCACTGATTATATTTATATATATAAATTATAATATATAATATATATATATAATATATATATATATACTATATATAATATATATATATATATATAATATATATATATATGTTATATATATACAAATATTATATATATTATATATATATACTATATAATATATATATATTATATAATATATTATATATATATATATATACCCTACTATATATAATAATATATATTATATATATATATACCATATATATAAATAGAAGATTCAAGCTAAGGGCAACAGTTTAAAAATTATATATAGTATATATATCTTATATATATATATATATATATATAATATATACTATATATATATAAATATAATAATATATACTAATATATATATATATATATATATATATATATTTAATATTTAATATATATATATTATATATTATATACCCACCTATATCTATATATATATCCCTAACATATACCCAACCATATACCTAACACCTATTATATATATACCATAATTATATTTTTGCATAATATAGAATATATAGAATATAGTATATATATATATATATATATATATATATAGATATATATGTAATATTTTATATATAATATCTATATAGTATACTATATATATATATATATATTAACAATTTACAAATAGAACACACATACACGCACACACGCACACACTCACAATACATCACACACACAC
The DNA here is from genome assembly GCA_015478945.1 of Trachelipus rathkii. Taxonomy (NCBI): domain Eukaryota; kingdom Metazoa; phylum Arthropoda; class Malacostraca; order Isopoda; family Trachelipodidae; genus Trachelipus; species Trachelipus rathkii. Next base: position 36,768 of record JABUQX010015910.1, on the reverse strand, counting down.
ATATATATATATCTATATAATATATAATATATATATAATATAATATATATATAATATTATTTCATACTATATATATATATATATATATATAATATAGACTATATATATATATATATAATATAATATATAATATATATATATATATATTATAAATATATGTAGTATTTATATATATATATTATATATATATATATAATTATAGATATATTATATATATATATATATATAAATATAATAATACATAATATGAATATATATATAATATATAAATATATTATTGAATATATATTATATAGTATATATATATAAAATAACTCGCAAATTTGTTTACTCAGGTGATTATTGTAAATCTTTTGCATTTATATTTTATCATTGCCAGTTCTCGGAACCGTGGTGATTATTCTGATATATATTATTATAATATATATATATAATATATATATAATATAAATATCATATAATATAATATATAGTATAGTATAGTTGTATATATATTTATATAATAATATATATATATATAATATTATATATATATATAATATATATATACAATATATATATATATATATATATAATAAAAAAATACCATATATATATATTACTATATATATATATTATATATATAATATATATAATAATATATATTATATATAATATATAGATATATATATAATGAAATATTTATATATAATATTATATTATATATAATATATAATATATATAAATATATATATATATATATATAATATAGTATATATATATATGTCGCTAGAAACTAGTATCTATTAAAAGGATATTAACAATGATTTGTAAACACTTACAATAACTAATTGCATAGAAATCGTTATAGACATCTTCAACAGAATAATTATTTATTTTAATACTCAACACCATTTTACAAATGCTCCCTTTAATTCATTAAAATTTAATTAATATATTTTTCTTCCCCTTATTCTTTCCTCCAATTTAGTAAATCATGCAATTTTTCTGTGAACTTAAACCTTGTCTTCTTTGCTCCATTGATAGGTCAACCCATACTTAAATTTTCTTTTTCATAATTACTTTTTTAACAATCAAATTCTAATGGAAATTACTTATTTGGCTAAGGCAAATATAAAGCCTTGAGGCGAGAGAGCACCAAGGCTCCCCCGCCTTTACAAGCTGACTATGTTGTTAAGACTCTCGATACATTCAAATTTGCCCGCTTTTCGAGTTTACAGAGAAGGAACGCCATCTAGGGTCCTTTACTCAGTTCACAAGAACAAACTTACAACTACAGCGACATCGATTATTTAGAAGGGGTTCGCCCCCTTACAATGCGTAACTAGAGTGGGCCGCTTGAATTAAACATGCGCCCCCTCGTCCCCCCCTCAATTTATTCATTTTCAACTTTCAATTTTTTTTTAATCCTACTTCATCATGATATTTTTAAAATAACTATTATTATTATTTATTTTTTTATTATTTAATATAATTACCATAACCACCAATTAAGATAATTCTATACTAATGATAATTAATTAATAATCAATTCTTATTTCAATTTGTTTCAACCCTTTTTTTTTTTAAATTTTAGCGATGGTCCCCAGAGCTCTTTCACATTTAATAATTGCAAAAAAAAAAAAAAAAAAAAAAAAAAAAAAATCCTTCGGATAAAAAAAATAAAAAAGTAAAACTTCTTCCCCTCCTAATTGAGAAAATTCCTAATCAAACAAAATTCCTGCTGAAAAAATAAAACTACCTTTTTTTTTCTTTTTTTTTTTTTAAGATTAAATGCACTCTCCGCCTAATTCATCATCGCTCTTTGGCGAATTCGCAGTTCAATATTTATTACAATGGTATTTTTAATACCCCGACGAAAGACTTGGAGTTTGTTTTTCCGAAGGTAAGCCAAGTAGGAATTTACCAGACGTTGGGTAAGACTACTAAATAAAATATTTTGATAATTTTGAATATAAAATAGTGATGTGGGTTTGGTGGTCACCAGCAAACTAAGTGGTATTTGTACGAATTTGTTTTAGTCTCAAAGTATAAATTTGGGTAATAGAATTAAAAATAGAAACTTGTGTAATTATGTAAGGTTTGCAGGAAAGTTTTTTGGTAATAGGGGATTCCCCAGTCAGTTGAAATATTGATATTTTTTATTTCTTATTTATTTATTTTTTTTCTTTTACTATTGTTCCTCTCTATGGACGTTGCCAGATAGCTATATCTGTAAAGACCAAACTGCTGTAGGAGAGAGTGTGTAATTCAAGTATGACAAAGTATGTTTTCCCAAGGGATTTTGTCAACTGGTGAACCCCATAAAGTAAACTAAAACTCTTTGAAACCCTTACAAATTCCCCAAATTATAAGACCACAAGATGGGCTGAAAAAAATTGTAACCTGGTAATTATGTAGCTGATGTGACAAATATTACTCAACTATTGTATAAAACTATAAACTTTTGATTTTAAAAGTAAAAAAAAAATTATTAAGTTTTTTTATACAATGTTTTTATCTTTATATTTTAAATATTACAGATTCTTTATTAAAAATATAAATAACACTACTAAAAAACCACTTTGGCTTTACTTTCGTTTGTGTAGGAATGAAGAATAACTGTCAAAATGTGTTTCAACTTATCAATTATATCGATATTTCTTTATCGATATTATAATTTTATTTTATATTAAAAAATTAAAAAAATTGCAAAAATTTTTTTTTATATAGCTGATATAAAAAAAATGGGTCCTGTCTCATTTTTAGTATGTTTTGGATGGGTTGAGTAGGAGCTTCAGAATTGAATGTTTTGGGTAACCAAAATAGTTGGATAGGGATCGAAAAAGGATGGCTATGGACAGGTGGCTTTGGGGTGTCAGGAGAAATGAGAATGGAGGTTTTAGGGTAGGTGACCTTATTTCTGAGTTGAGAGGTATGTAAATAATATCTTTCTGCAGTTTGAGAGGTATTAAATAATACTTTCTTTAAACACAAGAGCTATCTCCAAGATAATACTAAGAGTTATGTAGGTAGAAGATAGTAATCAAAGTGAAAGTATAGAATTGGTTTGCTGTTGGTGAAGAAGGAGATATTGAAGTATATATGTGTTGCATGTTAAATCAGTGAGGCTGTTAGGAATGAGATTATACTGTAGTATTATTTGTGTATGTTTTATGTAAAATTAAAGTTAGTGGGGACTTGGATGAAGAGGAAGGTGATAAAGAAGGAAGTGGGTAGAATGAAGAGTGAGAAGTTTAGTGAACAAGGTAATAAGGATAAGCATTTAAGAGAGCTTGTAAACATATCAGTTATGAGAACAAAGTGAAACTTGAACAATCTGGAAGCAAATGAAATGAAAGAAGCGGCTGCTACAAAAAAGAAGCATCGTGGATGTGATAAAGTAAGAAAAAAGAATGTAGGAAGAAGTGGTGGAATAAAGAGGTGAATGTGCAAGCAGTTAAAAGTCAAAAAGAAGCGGTTGAATGTACTAAAAGCCAATGATGAGGTCTCAAAAAAAAGATGTTTGGAATTATATAAGGAGGAAAAAAAGGAATACTAAAGATGCATACGTAGGATGAAAAAAAAAAAAGGTAAATGAACAGTTGTGAAGGATGATGAATAGGGACTTACAAAGGAATAGGAAGCTCTTCTGGAAGGAAAGGTGAAAGGTTAAGAATGAAAACAAGGGGAATCTGCTTAGAATAATGAGGATGGTGCTTTCGTACAGTTCTGATGAAATGGATGTGAGGAGAGTGTAGATGGAACACTTCAAAAATCTGCATAACATTATCAATAATGAAGAAGGTGATTTTAGTGAATATGTGGGGCGTTTGACTGGGGCAAGAAGAATAGGTATTTGGGATGAGATCTTTTAATAAGGGAGGGGTAAGGGTAGAGTAAGAGATAAGTTGAAGAATAGTAAATTCTCAGGTATAAGTGAAATTACTGGTGAAATGGATCAAGAATGGAGGTGAGATGATATGAGTGGATTTGGAAGTTGTGTAACAGCATTTATGGAGGGTATAGATCGGTAGGATTGGAACAGAGCAGTAATATAAAGGGTATAATATAGGTATTTAATATATAAGAGTAAGGGGGATAAGGAGAACTGTAGAAACTATAGATGAATTAGTTTATTTTGTGTTGTATGGAGATACTGCTGTATTTGGTCAAAGAGTGACGTGGAGTGACTTAGGGACTGTAATGGTTGAGAACAAGGTGCATTTTAAAGTGGTAGAGGATATAACAGAGTGTATGGCAGGGTTTTGTGAGTAAGGGTATTGCGTTGTGCCCACTGGCAAGGGATGACCCTACATTGGCGAGGCCATAGTGAGGGGCTTATCGCATTCCAGTGAAGCTCTAGTGGATTTTCTGACTTGTGACGTGTTCTCACTAAAAGGTATAAAGGGGGTGGTAAGACTGGGCTTACTTTTCTACTTATCATTCATATTCTTCATCACTTTTCTGTTTTCTGTTGCATGTTATCGCACCTTACCCTGTCTTGGGGAGAAAGGTGGGTTATATATACTATATTATCTGTGTAATAGTACTATATCTATATAGATATTATATAATATTATGTTATTAGATATATATTTTATTAATTATAGATATATTTAGGATTAATTTATATATATATTATATATATATATATATATTATATATTATATATATATTATATTACCTATATATTTATATATTATATTAATATATATATATATATAAATATATATATAGTATAAATATAATTATATTATAATACTTAATAAATATATATATATATTATATATATATATATATATATATGGCCCTGTCTAACGGAGACATCACGTAACAAGGGAATGGCAACAGCTACAGTAAAACAAAAAATTATTATATTTAGGATTTAGCGGAATATTTTTTTAAAGGTTTTATTTTCTTTTTTCCATTTTCAATAATAATAAATTTTAGAAAGTATATATATATATATATATATATATACTATATATAATATATTATATTATAATATATAATTATAACTATATATACTATATTATAATATATATATATATATAATATATTATATTATATATTATATATATATATAATATATACTATATATATTTACTATATATATATATATATATTATATAGCTTATCTAATATAGTTATATATTATACTATATATATATATATATATATATATTATAATATATATATATATATATTAGCTATATATATATATATATACTATATCTATTATATATATATTAGGGGATGTGTCGAATATTCGCGGTAAGTATTCGGTCTTATCGGCCTATTCAGGCCAAAAATACCGAGATATTTCGGTATTCTGCTTTTTGCCCGAAACTATTTCGGGACGAATATTTGAGCTTATAAACATAAATACATCAACATAAGGGAAAGTTATTTCAATTTAAATTTAATTTAGAAACTTATTTTCCAAAAATATAAAATATAGCCAAATTTTGTAGCGAATATGGCAAAATCTTTGTCATTTGTCAGATTCTATAAGGGCCTTTGACATTTTTCGATAGTCTAAAAAATAGAATTCATTTTAGTGATACGGATAATGGGACCAAACATGGTACCTGGTATAAGGGAGAGTGGCTCGTGCTATCAATTTCATTGTTTTATTTCACATGTTTGCAAACTATTGCATTCACGATTCCAAATATTTATGTCAGAAGTCTGTAAAGATATTTTTATTTACTTGCAGAACGCATATCCTACTTCATTTTTCACCATTCAGCAAAGGCAGCTGCAAAGCTTAAAACTTTTACAGATGCAGCTGAATGTCAAAACAGCATAAATTTAATTCAAACGTTCTCTTTACACGCTGGACAAGAAACTTGATATGTCTTAAAAGATGTTGTTTGAACCAAAAGTGTTCCCCGTTACTATCCATACTCACGCTCTGAGCAATCAGAAATAGTTGAATTGATTTTCAAGTGGGCAACTTATCCATTTACTGAGCCATTGACCAACATTCACGTTAAAACAGAGCATAAACGTGGAGTACAGTCGCCCAAGTATCCCTTCCCATTATATTAGCAATAAATTCTATTTTAAAATAAGGACAATTTAAGCAAAGCTTCCAGTGAGATAATTACATCCGATTTGAAGGCATAAGAAATCCAGTAGAAAAAAGACTTTCTAAGTTTCTATGATTGTATTAATCTTTGTGTGTAGCCTACTCTATTAGATCTGCGATTCAAGCTAATTATTCAACATGAATCAGATGAATCAGTAAAAATATGGGCGTTGAGGCATGAAGAAATGCATGAAATTAAGCTCCTGACTCTTCGCTGACGATGATTCACGTAGTGGGGGAAATGAAGCTGAAGGTTCATTTTTCCACTTCTATAATGGGATTGTTTTAAAGAACTTGAATGGCATTCAAAATCGCCATACAGAAAAAAGTGAGAGTGAAAAATTGAAGTTTCCATTTTCTGACGATGTGGGATTATTGACATAAAAGTAAAACCTAACATTACGGGAAATCTCATCAAGAAATTAAACAAATATATAAGTTTGCTACTTTGACCAGTGAAGACATTGATATTCCCTTCAATTGGTGGGAAAACACTGGAAATAGTTTTTATGAATTTGAAAAAAACTAGCATAAATACCTTTCAGCCCACCGTCATCAGTAAAAAAGTTGAAAGAATATTTAGAACAGGAGGGAAAATATTTATGAACCCACAAGAAATAGGTTATTCCCCTGAAAATGGAGAACTGGAAAATGTTCTGTCATTTAACCTTCTTATTCAAATGAAGTTTAGTTTAAAAATTAAATATGTGAACTTTCAATTTTTCATTTAATTTATTTTTAATATGTGATGGTTTGCTATAGGTAAAAATAGTTATTTACTTTTTTGTTTTATACTTTGACTTATAACACTGGTAAATATAAATTTTCTTGGACGGGGTTTCGCAATTGATTATTGATGTTGAAGTGGATTCAACATATATAATCGGTTGTTGCAATATCACATCGCATTGTGAGAAAAATTGTGTGTAACACAGATTTGTAAAATATTTTATATTTTACCTTTTTTTTAGCTCTATCAAAATTATTGGGATATATATATTATATATATATATATATATTATAATATATATATATATATATATATATATATATATAATATATATTATATATATTATATAATATAAAATACTATATTATATATATTCATATATATAGTATATATATAATATAATTATATATATATCTTTATATATAATATTATATATATATTATATCATACATTATTATATATATATTATATATATATTATTATATACTATATATATATATACTTATATATATTATATTATATATATATATATATTATATATATATTATATATATATATTATATATATATAATATAATACTATATATATTACTTTACTATATATTATATATACTTATATATTATATATATATATATATATATATATAATATATATTATATAATATATATAATATATATATTGGAATTATGAAGGAGAGAAACAAATCGCAATGATCTGATACATTGTCTTTGAAAATATATATATTATATATATATAATATATATTATTATATATTAATATATATATATAATACTATATATACTATATAGATATTATATAATATATAAATATATAATATATATATATATATATATATATATATATATATATATATATATTATATATTATATACTATATATATTATACTATAGTATACGTATATATATATATATCATATTATATATATATTGTCTTTAAATAATATAATACACTATGAATAAAGTATTAATATGGGACAACAATGAATGTAATAGATGGGAATGGGTTTAGTTAATGTTAAAACATACTACGATGGTAGTACTTTCTCTTCGTAGATGATCTACTGTGCATAGATAGCGTCTGGAATATCCCTCATCAAGCTCCACAATAGATCGAGTCATCATATTGAACTCCACTTGCCCTGGTAACGTCCTTCCATTAACTTTAGATCTTGATGGAAGTGTTCACCCTGCTCATCACTACATCGCCTAGGTTATCCGGACATTTTCTTAGGTGAGAATGTAAGTAGTGCAACTTTATCTCATTCTACATCCATGAGATGAAAACTGTCTAGCAGTTCCTGTACAAAATGCTAGGCGGTTCTCGGAATTTCCGTTACCAGACAATTCTAGTGCCACATCTGACAATAGCATTCCACGCTCTTGCTCTCTAACACACTCATGTGTAGGCAAAGGCAGCCATCACGGCAAGGAGTTGTCCGTATCCAGCTTTTTCTCTCTCGTCACTCAGATACCAGGAACGTTGAGCATACTTAGCGGAGCATTCACCATCATGGTCCAGGCCTTCACAAATTGTTTCATCAAACCCAGTTTTATGTGTAGTGGAGTAAGATATTCCTTAATCCTCTGTCCAAGTGTGTTTCACGTATCGATGTATTACTGTCACTGGCGGCCGTCTAAGGTTTCCCTCAGGGTGGCCCATCTCTTTTGGTCCCCAGTGAGATCCTTGGGCGCCCCGCGTCAGATAGCAGGAAGCAGGGATATTTGGCGAAACCTGCTTGCTGACAGCAAATGTTTAACCATTTTGAGCGTCGACGCATACTATTACCATCATGTACTTGATATTGTAAGCCTCTCCAACTAGTCTTGACTTTTTGCATTATCCTCTTCTCTCCGTACAAAGTACCCTACTGGAACCGAAGCATAACCTGTTGCCGTTGTGTAACACACACTTCTATAAACTGCTCTTGGAAGTGTCAATAAACATCAGCCAACTCACTGCATCGTAGCTGGGAGTCCATGAGCGTAGTCGTAGGCCTGGCCAACATCACTGCCAATTACACTCGAGTACCATCTGACTGGAAGAGCCTCCGCAGCTCTGCCTTTCTCGGTTACTCGATAAAATAGTTACTCCTTGTGGGGCCATAGCTTCCAGTCGGGCATTTTTCATGGAACCTCTGAAGCCAACAGCTCAGGACAAACTTCGGCAAATACAACTCTCTACAGATCGATTCAGTTCACCCTGGGGTGAACAATGACGGACCATCCCACTGTATTTCAGATGGATGTAGACATCCATCCAGGTCATTGGCTTCCATACATGTAGACGTACTAAATTAACCACATGACTTCCCTGAAATTATCTGCCGCAGTATAACTCCCGACTGCTACTGTAGATATATGTCGGAACAGGTAACGTTATACAAGCCTTAGCGTAGTTGCGCACCCATGAATAATTTGTCATTCCTAAGGAAATTGCCAAAAATAGGATCCATGATTTGCACGAAAACGCCGGATGTGATACAGCAAATCCGAGAATACTATAGTGGAAACAGCACCTCCGAATTACTATTATATTGCTACAAAAGTCCATCCAAAAAATTTCACCTTTTTTTGTTGAACAAGGTTAAGTTTTTCTTTATTTTTCCCTAAAATGATGACCGAACTTTGAAATAACTATTCGGCCGAATACTGAAGTGATTATTCGGCCGAATATTCGGCTATTCGGCGAATACTTTTAGACGAATTATTCCGGTATTCGGATTCGGCTTTTTACTATTCGGCCACTCCTATAATTATATATTAAATATATTATTTATATTTATTGTATAATAATATATATAGTATATATGATATAATTTTAATACTATAATATACTATATATATATATATATATTTATATATAATATATATATATAATATACTTATCTATATATATATAATATTTAAATAATATATATATATATATAATATAGTAGTATTATATATTACCTATACATATTCTTTTCTTGTAAATTACGATTAATATTTACATAAGTGTCAAGGGAATTAAAAATTATTAATTTTTTTTACTAAAGGAAAACCCCCGCATAGGTTAAACTGCAAAGATGGCAGTTTAGTCTGATCCTCTGACCTTTCGAGGGAAAGTCGCACTCTCCCCAACATCATCCCCCCTCTGTCCCCCATCAGTTCGGCCCCCTAAATGGGGAGAAAAAAAAACTAAAAATTTTCAACGATGAATAAACGGCAAAAAAAAAAAAAAATAATAAAAAAAAATTTTGATCTGAATCCAAAATCAAAGATATATTTGTTATTATCTTAATTAAAAGTTACTTTCAAGTTACATGAAAATAAAAAAACTTTTCTAAATTTTCTGACTGATCCAAATATCATAATTTGTTTATGAGTTTGTGCTTTCTCTTTTTCGACTATTGGCAGGGTTCGTCCTGTCACGCCATTATAATATATATATATAGATTATATATATATATATATAGGTATATATATTATAATATACTATATAATTATAGTAATTATTATATTATATAACTATATATATACTATATTAATTATATATTATAGTACAATCTCTATATAGTCATAAAGTCTATTGTAACTTATATATATAATATAATATTAATATAATATATAATATTATATATATATATATATCTATTATATATATACTTATATTACTAATACTATATATATAATATTCTATATTTTTTTAAAATATGATATATATTATTATAATTATAAATTTAATATATATATATATATATATATATATATATTATATATATATATTATATAAAATTTGTTTTCTCTCTAGAAAACTTGTTACAAGACAATAAGCAAAGTTGCAGAAGGTCCGCCTTTAAAAATGATAGTAATTCCTTCCTACTCTAGGTGGTTTATCCGATGTGCAGGATTATCAGGAGCTTTGGCTGTAGCACTCGGAGCATATGGAGCACATGGTAAGGTTTCTTAAATGTAGTCGAGTTTATTTTGATTTTTAGTATAATTTTTTATTCAATCTTTTTTAAAATAGTTTCTTTTTTGCATAAAAGTATTTTATCAGAGGGAATATCCTGAAGAGCTTAAACAGGTTTATGAAACTGCAAATAGATATCATTTTCTTCATACTTTAGCATTGTTAGGAGTACCGCTCTGCCGTAGACCCAAAATTGTGAGTATAGGTTTGTTGTAAGAATTTACTGCTATGTATATATATATATATATATATACTATAATTGAAACTAATTTGAAATTGCATTCTTAGAACTAATATAAAGTTGTAATCCATGTTTTGATATAATTCAAAAGAGTTAAAAAAAATTATTTGAAAAGTTTAGTATTCATATAACATCAAAAAATTATTTTAAAATCCATTTTATTGTATTTATTTATTATTTATTAAAGGCTGGCCCACTACTTGCTCTTGGTACTCTGGTTTTTAGTGGTACCTGTTATTATTATGCTCTAACTGGATCTCGTTCTGTTCGTCAGTTTACTCCCTATGGCGGAATGATGCTAATATTCGGATGGCTAGCCATGATACTTTAATTATATGATTTTTATTTATTCTGTCAGTCTTTTAATTTATTTTATAGTCAGATTTGATTTATTTAAATTGAACACAAGAATTGAATATTATTTTTTTTTTATCAGTACCGTATGTGATGGAGGTGTGGTTAGTGTTGGGGTGTTTTTTTTATTGGTAGAGGAAATTTGATGCAAATTTCTTCAGAGAACCTCCTTCGAGGTATGATAGATAGATTTTATTTTTTATTTTATTTTACTAAAGAATTAAACCAAAAAGAAAATATATGGTTTCCTATAGATTTGTTATTAATTTCATAAATAATCATATAAAACGGTTTTAATTTACCTTTTAAAATTTTTATTTGGGTTTGATTTTTTATTCATTTTGGGGTATCTTTTTTTATTTCACGAAGATTTTATATTGATAGATATAATGTTTAGCTTTAATGTCAGTATATGGTGTTTAAAACTGAAAGAAACTCGTGCTTGGCACCTCTAATTGGCGAGCAATAAATCATAGTTTTCAGAAATTGTTGTAGATTACCCATAATGTGGCCTGAGGAAACATTGCACACATTGTTAATTAAAACTAAGGATACCTAACAAAAATGGCTCTGTGAATTTTGAATATTTGTTTATTTTCTTATTAAAAGTAAGAATCCAATTAAATGAACTGAGAATTTCAATCTGTAATGTTTAAAGGTGTGCTAATTGCTGCTCATTACATAACCGATAGTTAAGTTATTCTTAGATGTGATAATGTTCCCCTTTGGCAGGAGTAAATTATTTTGGCCTTAGATATTTAGAAATATCTCGAGCATAGCAGGCAATGAAATGAAAACTAAAACTTTACAAAAAAATAAAAAACTTCAATAAAAAAAGGTTTCTTTTAGTTTTGTTTTTACCTTGACAGATTACTCGCACCATACTACAACTGCAAGAAAATCGGATGATAGCTTGAAAACTTACGATGCTATCTGTATGATATTTAGGTTAATGTTTGAATATTGTAATCTTTGTCTTTACTTTTATTGTTGAATCTTAAAAATATATTTTTTATATACAACTGAAAGTTTAGTTCAGCTTGTATTCCGAAAAAAGGAAGCCGCTCTGATCCTTCTAACTATCGCTCTATAGCTCTCACCTGTATTCTATCTAAGATCTTTGAAACTCTTCTTAACTCTCACTTCTTTAGACCATCTCATCTGAAATCTCCTTCTCTTCTTTCCGATCGCCAGTTCAGCCTTTCGGCGTTTGACGTCTACTGGTGATATACTTTCCTATTTAACGATTTGTTTTCCGCCCTTAGGAACTACGGGGAGACTTGCGTGGTGGCGCTTGACATATTCAAAGCATTTGACCTTGGTTATGGCACGCAAATTCACTAGATCTCCAGCTCCCTCCTTTTGGGTTTCCTCTTCTCTTTGCTTACTTATGTCTAGCTTCTTCAAGTCGCTCAATATCGCTGTGTTGATGGAGCGACTTCTTCTTTTTCTGTTCATAGTGGTGTTCCTCAAGGTTCTGTTTCTTATCTCCACTTTATTCTTACTTTCTTAATGATCTCACTGCACTTCTCTGTTCATTCCTATATGCAGATGATGCGACCCTTCATTCTTCAACTCCTTTTAAATTTCTGCCCCTCTCTTTACCTTTCTTAGAATTGCCTCGTCTTAATCTTTCCGATTTCTATCTCGATGATGTGGATAGAATTTCCGATTGGGGGTCGTCTCAACCTTGTGAAATTAACTTCTTTTAAAACTCCAAACACCTTCTACGTTTCCTATCTCTTTCGTTTCTCCCTGTGACAATATAAACATCCTTGGCCCTGACATATAAACAAAAAACAGTCTTGGAAACCTCACATCACAACGTGTGCTAGGGTGGCCTCAAAGAAAGAGTTCTGTTTAGACAGAGGGATTTTTTTTCCCCTTCTCAGTTCTCCAGCTATACAAGGGCGTCTTATCCGCCCATTTATGGAGTACTGTTCTCATATGAAGTGTATGGTGGGGCTGGGGGGGCTCTTGCGGTTTCACCCCGGCCCTTCCCCTTGGACAGGGTCGAGTCAAAAGCAAAAGGCTCTATAAAACTGTTTCATACTTTCCATATCACTTGACCCTCTATCTTTGCCGGTCGATGTTGGTACTTTATCTATCTTTTTTCTATAGGTACCGCAGCGGCAGGTGTTCGAGGGGAACTTACCACTCGCTTACCACCACCTTTACGACGCCCTGATAGCACAAGGGGTGCTGTGTCTGCGCACGAGTTTTCTGTAGATATTGGTACTCAGGCCTGTTCGCTGTGGTGCTTCCTTCTTTCTGACCTGTTCTGTGGAATTCTCTTCCATTCTGTGTTTCCTACTTTGAAATTTAATCTCCCTCACTTTAAAGCTGGTCTGTGCTCCTCTGCGTAATTTGCGCTAGCGATGAAATTTGGAGCTTGCAATACCCCCCCCCCCCTGAAATAAAAAGGGCTCTGCCCTCGTGAGTTCGGGTGGTGCACCAAAAAAAAAAAAAAAAACAAATACTACTAATCACTGTTATTACATATTAAATTTATTAATTTTACAAGATGGCACTTATATACTCAATTTTAAAAAATTGAAAACTTATCAATTGAAATTCATCATTTTACTCTTCATTCAACTAATTGAATTTCTAATTTCAAAAAATTATTCCATCATTGCATTAAAGTTTTCACTTATTTAATAAATAATTCATTTAAAAATGCTACTTATAAATTATAATTGGCCATGGATATAATTAAATTTTTCTGGTTTTAAATATTTAAACACGTTTACCGAAAATGGTAGAAAACCATGGCATACCGAATTGCCCTTAAAGAATTCGACTTAACTAATATGTAGTTTGTTATTCTCTTCCTGCAAATAAGCTCTGAATGAAAATCTTTCTGATGAAAAAAGTAATAATGTTTTAAGGTGTACTGAATACGATTATATAGTCATAAATCTTCAATCACACCAATTATTGGGGAAATAATGTTGCATTAAAACGTTAGATTTTACCAAAAATTAAGAAAAACATTTATTTCAATTCTTATATGTAAAACAAACCGAATACGTCATGGAAGTGTTAGTTTATCTTAACATGTTAGGTATATTACTCGAAGATTCATGGTTGAAGTGCATGACTTGAAAAATAGTGAATTATATATTTTACCTTTAGTACATGACAATTACAATTTTTTGTTATTTATTCATATAGAAATATGTATAGCTAAATATAATAAATTTTGAAGCCGAAATTGGCTTTTATAACTTCATCGCTATCATATATGGTACGTGGTAGAGAAATTTCAACTTTCGATTAGTTTCGCCATACTACAAATTATAAAAACGGACAATTTCAGACGGGAGTGACCAAAAAATTTTTCTTGCAGAAGTGTAATTGATATAGAAATTTTTTCCCGATGCATTTCCACTCGATTAGGTAGGCTGCATATGAAACTAGATGGATAACAGACTACAATACTTATAGATCTAAAACTCGCTGTATGCAGTTTCGGGTTGGGCACACCCAACAGTTGTCTGACTTCAGCGCCCGGTGACTCAGTGGAAGAGCACTCTTCCAACAAAGCGAGACCCAAGTTCATAACTGGTAGGATGAGAGAATGGGAGCTGTTCTTTCCTTGGGTTTAGCTTCATCTACACCCCCTCCTTGAATAGGGCTCTGCCCGCAAGTGACGGTATTGCTAAAATAAAAAATACAATTTATGGTAAACTTATAAGAATTTTCGACAAATGCAAAGGATAAAAATAAACAAATTTCAGCAATAATTGTTTAAAAAAGAAATTTTTAAAATAAATAATTGTTTAAAATTCAGTATTTACATATCACAATACTGTCTACTAAATAAGCGACTAGAAAGAACTTAATACTGATTATCTTTACCAAAGTGTAACTTTACTAAATATTAAACGTATTTAGACAAAAGAAAAAAAAGTTTTGGCTTTTTAAAGTTATTTTTGATTTTAACTTGTAAAGTAATTTTAGAATTTATAAAAGTGATATGAATTTTAAGTAAAAAATTTAAATAAAGATTTTGGGTACAAATTTTTTTCCCTTTAAAGAAGCGGGTTATAAAACATGCCCCACAAAGAATGAGTGGGGTACGTCTGAGGTCTAATAACATTATTTATCATTAACATATTCAAAACTAGCTTCAGCAAACAGTCAACAGTTTAAAACCAACCTTCCCCCCCCCCCTACCCAAACGCTTTTATTATAAATAAAAGGAATGGAAAAAGCGAAATAATGAGATTCACAAAAGAATTTTGGTTCTTATAATTTTATCTTCACTTTAAATATTACTGAATAATAATAAAAATAGTTGGTAGCTGGATTTGGGGTCCTTCTACCACTAATTTCCCCCCCCCCCTAAGACTGCTCATGCATGCCTCAAGATTTCTGATGTATATTTGCGCACCCCACCCCCAGTTCTAGTTCTGAGGGATCAAGGGGCAGCTGATAATAATACATGATAATAATAGCCTAATAAGTTAACTAAAGGAAATAATAATTGCCAATCATTTAAGATTACAATCCTTTCAATCGTGCTCCATCATATCTACAAAAATTCAACAAATATCTTTTCTCACATCTTCAATAATAAAAATAGTTTCAGTCAAGTTCATATGTGAAAATACTACAAACATTGCTCATTATACTATATATATATATATATATAATATTATAATATTATATATATTATATTATTTATATATATATACTATATATATATATTATAATATATATATATATATATATATATAATATATATAATATATATAATATATATATATATATAAAAACACGCCAAATCTAGATCAGGTTTAATTAACCTGGCATAAAATAAAGAGATGACGAAATATAAATTAAGGACACTCCTTTACAACAACAGTTAATTGATAAGTTACAAATTAAGACGCCTTCTATACGGTCGCGCTTTAAAAAGTCAGTTAAATGGGTCAATGAATGGTTTAAAACGTCATATATAATTCTAATATAGTTATATATTATATATATATATAATATAATATATATACTTATTATATATAATATTATTATAATATATACTATGTTATATATATATTATATATAATATATTTATTATATATATTATATATTATACTATATTATATATATTCACGGCCGTTTAAGAGCTTCGGATAATGGGTCCTAAAAGAAATATGAAGTAGGCGCGCCTTTAAAGAAGTAAAACTAGAATGTATGAGCATTGCGACCAAAACTCCACATCCTAATGCGAATTCCTCTCCTGTGGGAGTGTGTGCTGACGTGAGAGGCATTTTCTCCTGTCATCTGTTGTGACTCTTGGACCTACAAAAATGTATTAATCACATCATTATATATAAATATATAGATATAATATAATATATATATATTATATTATATATTTTATTATATATATATAATAATAATAATATACATAATAATAATAAAACATAATAAAATATATATATAATATAATAATAATTAATAATATTATATATTCTTCATTCATCTACCTATTTTCTTACCCCAAGACTGAAGGACCGGTAAGGTGCCACGTACACATGGCCTCGGAAGAAAAGCACAGTAGAAGAATATGACAAGTCGAAAGAAGCCCAACGCTTACGCCCCCTCTGTCACCATTAATTATTCAGAACTCGTCGCAATGCAGGAAAAACCACCCTAGGAGCTTCACGGAGACCCAGCGACGGAACCCTCACTATGCGTAAATCGTCAGTGTAAGGGTCATCCTTGGCCCAGGTGGCCCACAACTTATACCCTTCATATCTCTCCTATTATTGCACTTTATTCTGCCTCTGCCCAAACTCACATTTCTCTTCCTTCAGACATTCGTTTCGGACTCAATCCACTTTTTATTTCGTCTCACAACCGGTCTTTTCCAACCACACTCGCCACTAACACCGCACCAACCGACTATCATCAAATCCTTTTCATAAACCTTATGACTCTCACATACTTTCATTTTTATTCTCTCGTTTACCCCATTTCTTCACACTCACACAACTCTCTAATACGTTCATTCCTCATTTTTATTAATTCTTCTCACAACCCTAGCATGCCCTATAGATTGTCCATCTGACACATTGAACTTTATATTCTATACTTCTTATTCCAGGATATTATCCTCACTACTATACAATAACACAGTAACAACATTTACCCTCAGTAAGACCCTAGCACACTCAAGACTTACGTCCATTTACACTTCACCTAACTATTTATACAAATTCAATAGCATCACACACTTTCCTACTACATCTGGCTTAATCCGTTCCTTTATCATCCAACATATATCCTAAATATTTAAACTCGGATACTTGTTCCAGCTTGTCACCATCTAACATAACTACACCGAGGACTGTCCTCACTCACAACCATAACCTTACTCTTATCTACGTTTACTTTCAAAATGTATTGATATAAACATATATTGCAAGTGAAAGATTTCAGAATATGATCATCTAACGTGATTTTTTTTATTAAAAGTCTGATTTTTTTCTTACGACCAATGACTTATTTTGTATTGGTATTATTTATCATTTTTAAGAAATATAATTTCTTTTTATGAATTTGGAAATGTGAGACTGAAAAGAAAGGTTCATGAAAAACTTCAAAGTCAGAAATAAACTATTACTATACAAATTTCAAATATAAAATTAATTAATTGTTTTAATAAAATATAACATATGCATTATTCACAATAACAGCACTGACCTGCAGGGCAATGAGGCAAGTCCTGTTTCGGTATATTGGTAACCCTCTGAAAATCTTCATGACATGCGTTGCAGAAATGGGTGGTGCCAAAACAGAAGAATACTGCCACTGAACAACAGTATCTACACTTATACTCCAAGAAATCAGTACCGTGTTTGGGACACATTTGGGCTCGTGATACATCCGAACATGCTCCACAGACAAGTTCTCTGGGATCATAGTCATCACTGACTCCCAAATCATTTTCGCATCTCGCTTCTCCTCCATAATAAGCCTACAATATAAAGTGAAGTTTCTTTGTCCAATTTTTATACTTGATATTGATAGTGAATAACAAAATATAATACCCATACCTTCGTGCACTTAAAACAAACGTAATAAGCATATCTATCCATTGCATAAGAAGCCGGATCATTATGATAACGTGCTCCCGGTGATGACACCGCTTCAGCCTTCAGAAGTCCTTCATATTCCAATCTCATCAATGCTTTCCGGCGCACATCCTCATACAATGCAAGAATGGGCTGGAGTAGTTCAGTCAAAGACCAGTGCTTCATTGAAACCTGTAGTGATAAATATAACAAATGGAAGAAAGTATAAAATTAAGATAAAATTAGAATACTTGTAGAATAGGTCTTATTCATAATGTAGTTTTAATATAAATTTTTTTTGTAAATCAAGACAAAAGATTAAATGAATGAGTCACAGGAGATTTTACTCTCATAGCGGGATTTGACATTGGACACCTCGTCTGATTAACAATACTGGATGCTAACCACTAGGCCTCCACGTTCCAAAAGAACACTGGCTTAACGAACGCCACTTACTGTTTCTCATCCCACTGTGGTTGCTGAGTACTCAAGGCTGGCCTTTTCTGACTTATGTCATGTTCTTCTACTGCTTTCTTTTCTGCTAGTCACGCACCTTACTCCCATTCTTAAAATAATTTTTTCTTGTTAATCAAGACAAAAGATTCCGAAACACCAACCTTACAAATCGGGCACATTGAAAAGCCGAAAGTTATTCTCGGTCCAGGCCATCTTTTGCTTAAAACAGACCTACAGCAATGGTAATGAAACACGTGCCCACAATCCAGCTATAAATAAAAAAAAATTACTTTCAGGAGCTCATTTTGTAAATAAAATAAAATTAATTTATTCAAGTAACTGGTTTAGATAAACGAGAAAAATTGGGCTATTAAAACTTTATTAAGTAACATTAAGAGGCATATGCTAAGAAAAGGGGCAAGAATTGCCTTTCAAGGGTAATATCAACTTAAAACAACCAGATAAGTATTACGGAAAAATATCTATAAGCATTATTTTTAGGTTCTGCAATGCAAGAGAAAACCTCACAAAGAAACCTTTACAATGTAATTGTCATACTGAAATTTTCTTTAAATTATAAAGTCTACTTTATACAAGTTATTACTTATTTAACGTACCTGTAGGCATGGAGCTGCAGATAATGCTTCAGAAAAACAGATCATACACATATCATCGGCATCTTGTTTGAGTGAGGTATCAGCAGAGCATCCGAGAAGGCATGGCAAACAATTCATTTCGCCTTTTATGCCTCCACACACATGGCTGCAGTCCAAGGTGATGGTACAAGCTTCTCGACTATACTCCTGTAAAATTAAGTTTTATTTTGAAATGTACTCCCCAAATTATTATTATTCTCTCTCTCTCTAACTTTATAACAATATTGTGCGCAATCAGTTTTAATCAACAATGGACAAAATGTCAAATGAAAAGTTCTACATAAATAAACACATTTACTTCTTACCTGACAATCTGTATCTTGACAAACTGGTATGGGTGACAGAAGAGAAGTCTGAGCAGGTGCTCCACAAAAACGACAGGAACTTACGCCTGGCCCTGCATCTCTAGTCCGATTACTTTCACTTCTAAGCTCCATCATTGCCTTTAACGTAGTGGCATCAGCCAAAGCCAAGAGCCAGAAGAGTTTTGTTCTTCCACAGCCTTCGTGCAAGTCCACCTTAAATTGAAAAAAAGAAAGGAAATGCGAGGAAAACTGTATTAACCGATACCAGTCATAGTAACGAAGCAAAATTTTTCTAAAAGTAATTCAATACCTTTATAGCTTGTTGCTCTTCCCTAAAAACGGTACGATGATGCGTTCTTGTGCGGCGATGAAGATGTAAAATACGATCACACTCACCGCACAGATTGCCGCAAGAGTCACATAAGATCATGGCGCCTGTTGAATCATCATCGTGATTTTCACACATCGGCTAATGAAAAAATTACAAAGGATCGAATAATTGAACTTAGAAATATTAACAGCGCCAACAACATTTTAAATACAATCAATGAATAACTTAAATCTGCAGGAATCAAACGTACTCTTAGGTGTTGCTGATTGCTGTCTGCACCTGCCGCTGTCCTCCACTGCTGTGAGGATAAGGCTTCGATATGTTCAGGATGCAAGACACAGAGAGAGGCAAGGGCAATCCAAAGCGTCGGAGTTGCTAGGCAAGAGGTTGCTGTGCTTCGATTCCGTTCGTGCAAACGCGTTAAATTAATAATATTTTCGGCAATCGCTCCTTTGCTAACTTTGGACCATTCATCAGTCAAGCGGCCCTATAAGATATGATACAATAAGTTAAAGTTACACTCGAAATTGGATAGGAAAAACAATGAATTCAAGTCCTATGTGTACTATCTTTAAAAATAATTTTAATATATTATTTGAAGAGAATTTAGTATCCGCAAGTAAGGGTTTTTCTTTAATATTTTGTAGGCATATCACTGACTGTTGCTCTATTATTATTCTGAAAAAGTGATAATTTAGAATTTGATAGACTTAGATAACAGGTTTTACATTGACTTATTTCCAATTTATTTAGTTCTACTGACCAAGACTTTCTTATTATTTAAAAATACAGTCTTTATTATTAATGACTTTAATTTGGTGATAATTTAAATTAAATTGTTTTTCAGTCACAGACTACAGTTAAGCCTACCATATAACTTTTATATATCCTGGCTAGGCAGCCAAATAAATTGTTTAAATTTTAACTATTTAAGGTCTTTGTTTAGGCTTTAGTGATATTTAAACTAGTTGGTAAAATAAATCAATCAGATAAATCAGCTAATAATAATTTAAAGTATGTATGCTCTATGTGATATCTGCTTACTGTAAGGGTGAAGATATCATGAAGATTTCCTGTTTGTAGTTTGAATGCAGAGAATGTATTTTTAAGGAAGAGTTGCAAGACTGAGTGAAAATGTGAATAGTTGAAGAAGAAGTATTTGGGTTGAGAAAGGAGGAAGTGTTGGAAAAAAAGTTGGTGGGATGCGTGTGGGGTCCTCGTCCCGCATGCTGATAGGGGTGACAGACAGAGAAATGAATTCACTAGCAGGAAGATGAGAGAGGAAAAAGGATAAAAAAACTGGAATTTATAATGATTAAGATGAATATAGGACTATAAAACTAAATAATAATTTAAGATAGGATCTAAAGAGTCTCAGTCTGGCCTGCAGTGTAACAGGTTGTTATCTTCCAGATGTTGGGGAGGGATCAGAGAGTGTAATGGTAATGTTGAGTTTTCTGAAGGAAAGACTGATAAATGTTTTCATTGGAACTCTATGATACGATACCTGAATGGGATTTTAAACTAAAATAAAAGAAACAATTGATGAAATAAAGCAATGCCAGAGTGAGTGATATAGTGGATAGGATAGATAGAGATTGATTCTACAAATCATTGATTCAGAGGTGATTATGTGGTGCAAATGATATAGGCGAAAGGTGGAAGAATTAACCTTGAATTATGGGAGATTGATTCAGAAGGTGGCTAGTGAAGAGTTACCATAGATTTTGGATTTACTAGGATGGGGTACAGGGTGGGAGTGGAGTAGTAGGGCTTTGGGTGTAAATAAAAGGGTTAGCTTTAGACTTTTGAAAATATGGTTTTTGATTTGTGGAGAGAATTTCTGGATAAGTCTTTACTGTGGATGGGATTCCTTGGGTGTAAGGGTGTTAGAGCTTTTTAATTGCTGATTTAGACTTGTTTAACAACTAGGTAAAGTTGGGGGTGGTGGGCTCAATTATGGATACAAATAATAGCAATGGTAGCTATAATAGTAGGAATCAATAAAACTAACGAATTCGTTGAATCACAGTATTGATAAAATATAAAAATAACAGCATTTGGTATCAAATGTTACATCTCATAGCCTTAGAAATAAAAAAAGATGAGCTGATTGATTATTTCTACCATAAATGAGAATCTAGACATTGTTATATGCTGACATAAGTTAAAATGAAGAGATATATAGACTACCTGGGGAATATAAAATAGAGTTATTCTTTTATTTAGCGTAGAAGGGAAAGAAGGGTGGTGGTGTGGCACTTTTTTAAAGCAATATATACATTTAACCATTAGCTGACTTTAAAAATTAATTTTTTAGTAAATGAGATGTGGGTGAATGTAATAATCATACAGGAAAAATAGGGCATTCTGAATAATACTCTATTAGGTCAAATTAGATGCTGAAATGAGAAAGGGTAGGGACAACCTTGCACAGCTAGTAATAGAAAAAATTATAGTCATAATGGGTGATTTAATTTCCTGGCATTCATTGGGATTCCTTCTCTAAATAGTAGAGTTCTGCATTCATAAATTGTATACTAGGTAGCTTTTTGACCCAGATGGTCCAAGAACCCACAGGACAAGATACCACTATTAGACTTAATATTAACTAATGATGAAAGTAGGGTGGATGAGATTGAATCTTTTAATTTGGACTTAGTATTAATATTGATTTAATATGAATGTGATATCTGGACCCAAAGTGCAAGTTAATAAGGAAAGATCATAGATTTCGAAATGGCGATTTTACAGGCTGAGACATGCTTAAAGTACATATAACTGACTAAAAGATGAGAGTTTAAAGACCAAAACTGTTTTATCATGGGAACATTTGGCAAATTTTAATGATCATTGAGTCAGTATAATTTTAGATAATATTCGTGTGAAGAGAAAAAACCTGTTTAGTGGAATAGAGATCAGAGAGATAATTATTGAAAGGCACCCAGATGTTTTAAAATATTCAAGGAATAATAATGGAAGATGATTTAGAAAATTATAGGAAAAATGAAATGAACAACGAGTCAATAAGAAGGTAAGAGGAAAAGCATTGTTAAACAGCGGAATTTTAATTAATTTTCAGGTAGGAAAAGAGCAGAAAATGCACAATTTAAAAGTAGAATAGGACAATTGGTCGAAACAAAATTGATGAAAAAATTAGTAGGTTCAGATGAGAGTTGAGTCAACATTTTCAATGCTTGTTTTGCTTCAGTGTTTACAGAGGAAAAGTTGAAACAGTTAAGAGACTAATAGTTCTTGTATGCAATGTAACAAATAGACTTACAGTTTGAATTTGATGCAAGTCTTAAACGTTTGTATTAGATCATATTGATCAAGTAAAGCTGCAGGCTTGATGAGGTATATATGGTGGAATTCTGAAAGAGGGTAGTTAAGCACAAAGGCACTGTATTTGATTTTAATGATCTATAACATTTAGTAGGTGAGGTACCAGATGACTGGAAAACAATATATGTTCTTGTTGTACCTATTTATAAGAAGGTAGTAAGGAAAGATTTGGGAAATTATAGGCCAGTTGGCTTAACATCTCTAGTTGTTAAAGGTTCTGAAAGTTACTGAAGGAATCATAGAAAATATTTGAAATTAAAAAAGTTGTATGGCTCCCAGCATGGTTTCAGAAGGGTGGGTCATGTCAGACAAACCTCTTAAATTTATTATCCCCTTCTGGCTACATTATTAGGAGATCCAGTTTGATGTGTATATTTAGACTTTTAGTAAAGCTTTGATAAGGTTCCCACATAAGGCTGAAATGAAAAGTTATTGCAATGTGGTATGAGTGGAGTGGTACATGGTTGGATTAAAGTGGTTGCAGAAATAGAAAACAGTGTGTACAACTAATGGGAATAAATCATCATGGGAAAAAATGATGGGGTGCCACAGGGTTCAGTGCTAGGGCCACTATTGTTCTCATATATATAAATATTGATTAGACCAGGGACTTAAAAATATACAAGGTTTCTAAGTTTGCAGATGATACTAATCAGCCTCAGTTAGGAATAGTGAAGAAGGATGCATAAAGATTCAAAATGATCTTGATAGAAAGCTTCTTGGGTGGGCAGATAAGTGGCAATGAATTTTAATAGTAAAAAGTGTAAGGTTCTTCACCTAGGTTACTCAAATAAAAGTTTTAACTACGATATGAATGGGGATTGGCTTGAGTCTGTGGACCAAGAAAAGATTTAGGTGTGATTATAAGCAGTAATTTGAAAGTAGCTAATCAATGTTTGGGCTAAATAAAGCTAATAAGATGGGCATAATAAATCGCAATGTTGTTTACAAGAGCAAGGGGAAGTAATAAGTAAACTGTATAATAATATGTTAGGCCAGTAATGTATTACAAGTATTTTGACCTATTTAAAGACTTAGATATGAGAGAGTGCAACGTAGAGCAACAAGGATGATTTCTGGGTTTGAATTTAGAGCTATGAGAGGCTGAAGGAGTTAGGAATGTTTTCTGTAGAGACGATTTCTCAGAGGGGACATGATACAAGTCTACAAAAATATTTACATCTATTGATAACACTGAGACCAGTAACATGGACACTGGACAGGTGACCAGGGGGGCATAATAAGAAATTGGAAAAAGCATGCCATCTTGATATAAGAAAGCATGCATTCAGTGTCAGTTGTTAAATTTTGGAATAGTCTGCCAGGGGTTGTTGAGTGTGACTCGATTGCAACATTTAAGAAACAGTTGGGTCGTTTATGGATGGGTTGGGTGTATATATATATATTATTAGAAAGACAGGCGAGGTTTAGTTATAGCAGTTATTGATGTTAGATGGCATGTGACCATAACTTAGGTATTAATGCATGTGGATGGTTTAGTATCATATTTATATATCATTAGTTTTGACTAAACTAAATTGGCTGGAAATGATTTTTCAAATTAATAAACCTAACATAGCATCATGGATTTGCATGAGCATGTTGGGTAGTGGGTTGACTAGGAGACGGTCTCGATAGGCCCATGTGGCTTTTTACTGTCTCTATTCCTAATGTCCCTAATGTCCTATGGATAGGAAAAACACTAAATACAAGGCCTATGTGCACTATCTTTAAAAATGGGTTTCTTTTGAATAAAAAACAATTTCCTGTCGAAATTAGTTCTTATAAATAAAATAAATGTGATATACAATAAACTATTTTATCAAAATGATAAAGAAATTATATACTAAGATAAAGAGAAAAGCTAAAGGCCTTAAATCCCTACTATTTGCTTTCCCAAATTTGGGAGAAGGGAGGAGGGTTGGTTAGCCCTTGTGGCGTCTGTGGCAGGGCTACTAGCCCATTTGATATCCTAGCAGCTCAGGAAAAACCTTCAATGACCTTGTCATCTTCTTCAAATTCATCTTAATATGAAGTTCTTTACTTTGAATTCAATTACTTCCTCTTCACAAGAAATCATTGCTTAGCTGTGTTTCTAACAAGCAGCGCAAATTTGATTCGAACACCCATCAAATCACCGAACATCTTCCATCAAATTAAGTTTCTTCTGCTGGGCTCTGCTCGGTTTGTGCCGCCTGCACCGTTCAAGCTTCTGCAGGTGCGGACGAACTGCCAGTAAGTGCAAAAGGAGTATAGCTCTCAGCGACCTTAATGCTATTTTAGCTCTACCTGACGGTTGCGCTACTTCCCGACCTCTTTCAGGGCCGAAGGCGGTGTGTGCTGCTGCCATGTCACTGGGGGGTTCTGTGGCGTCTGGGGCAGGAGGCTGCTAGCCCCATTGATAGCTCTAAGCAACCTCCGGGAAGAAACGCACTTCATCAGCCCAACGCTCTCTCGCTAACATCCAAAATTATATTATTGGGTGGTTATTCAACACCAGAATTTTACCCCTTCACCCTGAAACCCCAACGTGAGAACAGCCTTGTCTAAGAGCCCTTTTCTACACCCTAAAATGATCCTAATAAGTGGAGAAAAAGAAAAATGTTTACCTAATAATGCAAATCGTTTTTAATTAAGTTTAAACTTTAGGGGAATAGAAATTACTTTATAAAAATAAATTAGTAATAATTAAAAGAAAACTTAAAAACTAAAAGGATATAAAGAAACGTTTTAAAGTTGAAATTTTTATTATAACTAAAAAGAAACAATAGGTAGTAAGTAGTAGTAGTAGTATTGCTTTATCTATAATTCTACAATGAATTTACAAAGAATATTACATTCCGTATTTGATTTTTTAAAGGCAAGGGGGTAGGGTTAGCTCTCTCGTCCGGATGCTAGGTATCAATTACCTAGATCAGTTTCCTTCTTGGACAGAGCACTGCCCGTAAGGTGCAAACTTTATTATTATTAAAAAAAAGAGAAAACTTACGTAGGTCATGTCCCTAATAAGAGAGATAATGAGATCAGCGAGTTTCCTAGTGGCTCCGCCTTGTAAATACCACCTACAGGAATTGCTTTGAGGTTTTGGCATCACGTCTGCCAACGTAACGGAGGTGACTCCGGGTTTAGAGCCGCCCTCGGGGGAAGAAACTTTGTTAACACTTGCTCCTTCGTTACCCTTGTTCTTTATCTGCACAACTAGAGCTTTGGCAATGATGGACAAGAAGACATCAATGATGCCTTGTCTGTAATAATAATAATAATAATAATAATAATAATAATAATAATAATAATAATAATAATAATAATAATAATAATAATAATAATTAAAAGAACTTAATTTAACTTACTTATGCATATCGAATGGTTCTTCATTGTCTTGCTGGGAAACCTGCACAACTGTTAAGTCCATCGGAGGAAGGTCAGAAATGGCTAGTACTTGCGCCAATGTCAAAGGGGTTAGTCCAATAACATTCGACGGAACAATGAAACGACCTAAAAGGTGGTAGCAGCAGTAGTAATAGTAGTGTGCAAATAGATAATAATAATATACTTTTTAAAAAGCAAACTAGTACACTATTTACATTGTTTTATCATTAACTTTGATTCTATACTCTATGGACAGAGGTTGCAGACTTTTCTACCACAGCATTATTGCAGTTTAGGTCAATTATACATATGTAACAACATTTGAAAGAATAAAAAGGCTTCAAACCGACAGCACATATATATGTATGTATCAAAAATTAAAAAAAGATCTTGCATAAAAGATATATAATATATATATATATATATATATATATTACTATACTATATATTATATAATATATGTTTCATAGAATGTTGATTAAGCACAAATTGACACCCTTTCAGTTTTGATTTTAAAACCTTGCATAAAAGTAGTGCAATGATCTGAATAACAAATACATACTTGTCTTTGTACTCGAGCAGAACCAGTGTGAAGGAGAGAGAGAAGGTGTTTCAGAAGACTTTCTTGATGAGCCAAATGTGCCCTACCAACTGGAGACCCACTCAAGGCCAATACCATAGATAGCATCTCGAAACAATAAGTGTCCGGTAATGTCTGATGTCCTTCTTCGGGAGTTGCTGGGGTAACAGCCTGAAGAGCAGCACCATTCAGTAAATCTGCCTCCCATTCGTCTCTCGCTCTCTTAGCTTCTTTTTTGATGGCTTGAACAATGTGCGAACAGACCTTTGGATAACAAATAATGAAAGAGGTATCAGAGTAAAAGCTTACGTTGTATAGGAATGTAAAAGGAAAAAAAGATGCTTAATTTTTAAAACTTAAATTGGTATTAAAGGTATTTTAAGAAAAACATTCCATATTCCTTCCTCTTTTTATTCAAAGCAATCTTCAGCACACAAAAATATTTTAGAAGAAACATTCGATTACTCATAACATTTTAATATTCTCTTTCTTGTGACTTTGTTAAAAGGATTACAATGTTTATTTATATATACTCTCCCTTATTCTCTCATTTACGCATTTCTTCACACCACTCAACTCCCTAATGCTTTCATTACTCATTTTATCAATTAACACACCCCTAAGATTGTCCATCTGAACACACTGTACTTTAGATCTATACCTCTTATTCCAGACCATAGTCTCACTACTATACAGTAAAACAGGTAACAACATACCCTCATGCAAAACCCAAGCGCACTCAAGGCTTAGCCTCCCTTAACATCCACTCTGTGAAGGATTTAATTCCACCAGCCACCTTCCTACCATTCACAACTTTCCAACTACACTCTGCATCATCCGTTCCCTTTTTATCCAATATATATCCCAAATATTTAAACACAAGACACTTGTTCCAGTTGCTCACCATCTAACATAACTTCAAACTGCAGACTCTCCTCACTCGTTACCACAATCTTACTCTTATCTATATTTACTTTCAAACCCCTCCTTTTTCACACCCTGCCAAACCCCTCTACCAATTTTCTCAAACTCTCTTCAAATTCGCAACACAAAACCAAATTATCCGCATACAATAAGTAGGGAACTCTCCACTCTCTTCCATTCTCCATCATTCTAAAACCTTCCTCTACCACCCCCAACTCTAATTCTTTCATAACCCCATCCATATTACAAAATTGAAAACTAAGGAGACATAACCTTCCCTCGCCTCACTCCGCTATTAATGTTAAACCAATCACTTTTCAAACTCCATTGATTCTTACAAACGCTTCACTATCATCATACATACTTTTGATCCCATTCAAAAGCCTACCACCAACACCATATATCACTAATAATAATAATAATAATAATAATAATAATAATAATAATAATAATAATAATAATAATAATAATAATAATAATAATAATAATAATAATAATAATAAAATAATTCTTAATTAATAATAATAATTAATAATAATAATAATAATAATAATAATAATAATAATAATAATAATCATATCATTTTACCTGTTTTTGCAAGTGATTAAGTTTGGACCTCGAGAAGAGGATGCCAACCATGTGTTCTCGAAGATCATTGTTATGATCCGCGTCTTCGAGAACTGTTTCTATAGGACTTTGAGGTGCTACTTCTTCTTCCCCTTCTTCGGGAAGATTTTGCTGCTGCTGTTGCTGTGGTTGTTGCTCTTGGTCGTTCTGCTGTTCTTTTTTCATGAGAAGACGACCAAAAACTTGACTAGTGATTAACCGGAAGACTCGAAGTGTTTCTTGTTCGCACATACGGTGTTGGAGGGTGACCGGAGAACAATGCTTAAACCCTCGCTGACTTGCTACTCCTCTTTCTCCACCAGAGGGGTCGAACCCCATCACGCGAATCTGACGTATCCGAACACTTTGATCAGGCCCTCGCAGTTCCACGTAAACGCTTGAAGTTACTTGCTTTTCTAAAAAATAATAATAACAATAATAATAATAATAATAATATAATAATAATAATAATAATAATAATAATAATAATAATAATAATAAAATAATAATAATAATAAAAATAATAATAATAATAATAATAATAATGTTAACAATTTCATGAAAGTAGATTTCTTGAGGAACTATCTTTGTTCATTTTGATATTACAAAAAATTTAATGTTGTTCAATTTTCTTAGTATTAATATACTTATGAATCTACCTAATGATTGCAGATTTAGGATACAAACATATAAAACAGGACAATACAAAATTAAAGTAAAATCTTATTATACAAAACTTTAACAGCAGCTAAGAATGAATGAAACCAGTTAGGAATTTTTTTTTTCTTTTTTACAAAATAAATATTCACAGAGATCATAAAAAGCACACAAGCATGCACGAAAAACCTAAAAATCATAAAAACCTAAGACTTAAACCCTAAAAAAAACTTTAAAAAACTAAAACCCTAAATAGTTCTAATATTACATAACAAAATCATATATTATAAAGAATATTCAGCTCTTGAAGGCACGACAAAATAGAGTTACTGCTAAACTGGGAAGATTCAGGTAAGATATGGGATAACCTTTTAGGTGTTATGGATCATAAAGTAGAAAAATGACGACGGCGAATGGGGTCCAGTTGGGGACAATCAATGAAGATATGGTAAATAGATTGCGGGGAATGGCGACGGCAAAAATTGAAGATGGGAGGAGGATCCCATGACATGTAGTGGCTGTGAGTGATATTGGTGTGGCCAATACGGAGGCGTCCAAGTATCACCTCGTGTAAGCGCTTTCGTCGGTGAGAGGAAGACAACTCAACAATGCTCGGCTTTATATTTCTTAAGTTTCGCTACCAGCTGATCACTCATCCAAAACTCTTGCCAATAAGACCGGAAGCCTTGCCGGAGAGCAGGATAATAATCAGTAGATGGGAGGCTACCTTGTCAAATGTGGCATCTTGGAGGTACTTGGAACAGCTCCGAGAGAAGCAGGCATTTTGGCCTCTCTGTCGGCGATTTCATTGCAAGTTACCCCTACATGAGAAGGGGGTCCAACATAGTTATGATTTGTTTCTTACGGGAGTGGAGCAGCCGAAGAAATTGTTGTAAAGCGGATACCATTGTGTTTTTAGATAAGGGGTTTTTAACGCCTTGAAGTGCGCTGAGCCGAAACTGAAGTAAATGACGTAGGAGTGGTCTGGTAAGGAATAGAATCAGAAAAGGCAATTTATTACTAGCCCTTAATTCTGCCGTTAAAAAGTTTGGAAGCATGGGAGGGTGGATTCTGCTGTTGTACTCGAGGCATAGCATTGATAACTTGAGTTGGACTCTTTTTTACATCTGCTGGCGGGCTAAGCCTGTCACCACAACCCTTCGATAGTTCCGTGTTGCAGGGGGTTCAATGGGAAGAAATCAGAGGGAGTTTAGGCAGTTGCACGCGGTGCTGTTAGCGCGCCCCAAAAAAAGACCATGCCAAGAAGGGACTGGCAATCCTACCTCTGGTTTCTCCCCGTGTTCTTTTAGCTGAGCTCAGTAAGCTAAAAAACTCAACTTGGGAAGTCTCTAAATCTACCGTGTCACACTGACCGTCAAGAAAGATGTCGTAGATTGATTTAGACTTTTGAAACAAAAAGGGTCCTTCATGAAGATCAAAGAGTGGTAGATTTGTGAGCAAAGAGATAGGGTTATGTTTAAAATGCAAGAACAAAAGAAAGCACGATAGCGTGAAGAAGCAAGGATATATGTAGGACACACAGGTTCATAAGCTAACATCCTTCTGTTAAAAATAATTGTAAGTCGTAACATGGTGAAGCACCTCTTTTTTATGCAATTAGTGGTATGTAGTGAGAGAGTTATTGAATGATGCTTTAAAACTTAAGTTATGCCTCTATTGCCATTTAATTTACAAGAGTGCAGCTCTCCGATTGCCATATTAATTTATCATCAACAGTATTTGGTTCGATTTCCAATTTTACAGAAACGTGTTTGAACGGTGTTTCATATATTATATTGTGTGAGTAGGATTGGAATTACGCTGCAAAGGATTAATCATATAATGCACATTGATATGATTATTTTATCTCTAACTTTCTACTTATCGGAAATGTAAACTGCTTGAGCATGAAGGCTGCAACATTGGAGTTCAAACTTTTAAGAAGTCACTCGTGGTCAAAAACTTTCTCCTTCACGTTGAGGAGGCGAAGAATCTGGTAGAGCTCTTCACGTGTTTGTAGATACCGGCATGTAGTTACGTTTTTGAAGTCGTACTCAGAAGTTGGATTGGCAATTTTTCTCACCTCAACGCACCTCACAGAAAAATATTTTTTTGACGCACAGTACTCAGAAGTGCTTATTAGTCCAGCTTTCGAGCGCAACAATTTCAAGACAGCATCGATTTTAACAAGACGTAAAAGGGGAACTTTGCGATCAGCACACTAGATTTTGAGGCCGAAATGACCATATTTGGATTCAGCACTGCGATGTACCTAAGTCGTTTTCAGGAGTATTTAATATATGCGGTGCTTATGTTAAAGTGGTTTATCATCTAGTTAGAAATGTTGGTCCGGAGAATAATTATGATATATATACTGTGAAATTATCAGGAATGGGCTAACATATAAGTTAGTTCACGGGAGGAAATATTAGTGGTATGGTTCTTCGTAATCCCGATTTTATTCTTAAAAAGTACTTGCTGTAAGTTTTGTGAGTGGGTGTGAGAAATGGAAAGTCTATAGGGAAGCTTACCCCATTGTGAAATTATTTCTCAATAGTACCTTAAGTTTAAGTGCTCGATTCAATGAAATAAAGTTCGCTTAAGCATCTCTGGCATATTTAATATATAGTCGCAAGGTTATATATATTCAAACATAAGTAATTATATAGAGAAAAATTAGATTCACTCCACTTTAGGGTATGATAGAAGTAACGATGTTCATTGTATTAAATCATATCGAGATCAAATTAATGATTATAATATATACTCACAGTTTTTTGGAAGTATCACTGATTCTGTTAGGATTTTCCCAGCTATTTACATCCAGTCAGAGGTAAAGTGGGGGCAAAGTTACATTTTTGTATGATTTTTTCCCGACAGTGGGCCCATTACAAAGTGGAAAGGTGCACAGTTATCAAGAGGTGATATAACCCAGCCTCCAGTCGACCAAGTCAAGATAATTCCAAGCCATCCAGTCGGTGGACCAGTGAACTGAGCTCATAGAAGCACCGACCTCATCGGAGGAAGGCCTGCTTGTGCGTGCTTGTAGACAGAGGACGGACATTTAAGTGGAAAAGTAGGGAGTTGTTCCACGGTGGAACTGCTCTCAGAGTGTTGGTATATGTAAAGGTTATAGTTCGCGGTATGTAACCCAGTTCATCCACTTGTCATAAAGCTCGTTTTTCTCGATATGGGTCAGCATATGAAGACGACTTAGAAGAACGCATCCGATTTTTAGGGATAGAGTAATGATTAGGATGAATCCAACCATTTGGGAAGGGCTTTATGGTCCGGTAGTTGTTCAAATATGTATCAGCATTTAACAACATCTCGCTGCCGTAGGAACTGTTATACAGCGAATTTATTTGCAGGAAAACCAAACCTACGATATCCAGCAAAGAGCAATGGTCGTTTCTCTCCGATGAACAGGTGAAAGAACACGCCTTCGCAATAGAGTCAGTGTATTCTCTCCTACTCAAATATAATATATAGGTGATGCAACAGAGTTTCAGCACACAGATATTGGTGTCTTTACGTGTAGTGACTGCGACAACTACTCTCGCAACGAATCCCTTTACCGCCCGTGGTTCTTAGACAGGATGTCGGACCAATCTATCAACCCAAAACGCTTGAGGTGCGCAAGTAGCAATGAAAGAACCATATCGATCGACACTGATTCCTGTTATTATCAGTATTCCAAGCAAAAATACGACTGATGTCCACGAGTGGTATGAATGTGTATCAGTAAGATACATATAATGTAAGGAAATTCATTGTCTGGGCTATTTCGCCAGTGTGTCAGATTTGATACCCTTGATACAATATGTAAAAGTGGTTAATAGTTGATCTTACCTCTTTTTAGCTGTTGATAAGTCATGATCAGTTATTACAGTGTTAGTATTTCATCAATTTTTGAAAAGGCATTCAGTACGATAATCGGAAAGTAGATTCGAGTGTGTGTAGCAAAACTATAAATCCTATAATGCACTCTTTAGCTAAACGTCAGTGCAAGGTTGAAGCATTTCGTGTCAGTATGTATATTAATACAGGACTTCTAATTATCGTAGGGGACTGTGGATGAGTTGTTGATGATATCGCAACTCTATGAATATATTTTTCTCATGTTGCAACTTTCCACTAAAGGTATCTAATATGTGGATGAGATGTTGTACTATATAATATATATATGATTCGTAAAAAATATTGTATATACAGATATTGCTTGGGGCTCTCGAATTTTAAGTTACGTGACAGATATATCTGAGAGCACTCGCGTCGCGAGGTCTTCACTATTGTAAAGATAAATCTAATGCATTTAGGAATTGGAAGGGTTTACATGTGTGTACTTTAGATCGTCTCACTGGAATGGAGGAAATTCGCTTTATGCCGGATTGTAGAGTTGTAAGTTGCGAGCGCAAGACTCATTTCAGAGACCACCAAGGAGAGGCTTGGGCGGAGTCGTAATAAATTAAATGTAATCTCCAAGTGCTTAGGGATGATAGTGTAGAGTAGTTGAGAAGAAAACATTGAATTTAAAATATGGAAAATTTTATACTAATTTACCCATAGATGTAAAGCACCACTCAAACTATGTGGAAATTGTTCCGACAGGAGAAACAATCGGGTCAGAACGTATTCTTAAATTTAGTATTGTAATTTGAACATTCCAGGAAGCGAACTAACAAGGTTTAGCTTTATCTTTGAGCAGACTTCCTCAGCAATCACAACCTTGTGGTTGCTACTGTTGATAATAATAATAATATTAGTAATAATAAGTCAATAGTAAGAAACTGGTAAAATAATAAATCTTCTGTTTAAAGAATGAATTCTATTTGAGGTATCTCTATTTCAAGAGACTTCTATGTTTTAGAAGAATTAACTTTATTTAAAGATTGATATCTGTTGGAGGATTTCTTATAAAATGATGATATAATAAGGAAAGTAATAAAATTAAATGGAACTCTCTCGATAAAAATAAGTGTACTGTGAAATTAAAACTCAATTATAAAATAATTAGTAAAGTATTTATAGAAAAAAAAAAAAAAAGTGCCAACATTTCAAGGCGTTTTTGTCAATCATAATGCTCTACGACATGACAGTCTCTCTTGCTGCTGAGTCTTATTGCTTTCAATAGTTGAGATATAGGAGCAAAATCTCCTAACACTAGAACAAATATATTTTGTAATAAGAACTGATATATTCACCCTGAACACAAAAAATGTCCTTATCAATCATGTTAAAGAAATACAAAGTTAAAATTCTACAACTCTCTCAGATTTTAGGTGTATAGCATACCGCATCTAGAGAGAAATTAAGTCATAAAGAAGAGAATGCTTGAAGGAGAGGGATGTGAGTTTTGGCAGAGGCGATATCGGAAAGTAAAAGGTTGCGCAGCAGAGTCTGATGGAAGGTAATGGAAGGTTATCACATCTAGGGATTATAATGACCCAAATTTCAGCGGATTATTTGTTCTTTTTATTCTTGTTTTTTATTTTATTTTATATTCTTTTATTTCTAGGATATTTGATATATATATAATTATATATTTTAGTTATAGTTCTCTATAAAAATAAGTAGTGAGTAGTAGTAGTATAGTATATAGAATGTGTATTATA
The DNA here is from genome assembly GCA_015478945.1 of Trachelipus rathkii. Taxonomy (NCBI): domain Eukaryota; kingdom Metazoa; phylum Arthropoda; class Malacostraca; order Isopoda; family Trachelipodidae; genus Trachelipus; species Trachelipus rathkii. The sequence continues at coordinate 1,463 of JABUQX010015910.1, read as the reverse complement.
TATATTAATATATATATATTATTAGTATTAGTATATATAGGTCCCTGTACCCATGGAATGAATACCCTATAAAATTTGACGTACGATGATAGGACTAAGTGTAGGTAGAGTCCGTCTCGACTCATTATATATAATGATTACCCCTGAACCCTCATTAGTGTAAGGTATTTTCTGACTCTGAGATACTATGTTCTTACTTAGGGTTAAGGATAGTGATTAAAGGCGAGATGATCCGCAAGTGGCACTGGGCTATCTCTTTACTCGATGGTTGACTCGGGTCATCAATTGTCCTCGGCTGACCCAAGTATCTTTTCTTTGTTCCACGTAGTACCTGTGACTGCCCCTCGCCCAATCTCCGGAGTATCATTTGTTAGTCCGGCCGGCGATTAGAAGCCGATGATAGTTATATTACGTTCCTATTGTTAGGTTATCGTCCCTCTTAGTTGGGAATATATTATTTGACATAAAAATATATTATGAAAAATATATATATAAATATTAATTAATATATATATATATTAATATTATTAATAATATTATATATATATATATTATATAATATATATAATATATATATTATATTAATATTAATATATATATATATTATATATTATATATAATATAATATATATATATATATATAATATATATATATAATTATATATATATGATAGTATATATATTAATTATATATGGTGTATAATAAAATACAATTTTTAGTTAAATACCTCGCTCTGTATATTATAGGTAAGTGTGAACCTCATCCAATCTCTGTATACATTAGGGGATATTTCTAACTGTCACATTATTTGGTGATATGATAGTAAAAAATATATCCTCTAGCTGCTAACGAACCACTCAATATAGTAAAAATACTCACAGAAGTAACACTATATTCATGTTATAATAAAAGAGAGTAACAGTAATTATTTCAATTTTTTCTATATATATTCTAATGTTCACTAACCATAACTTAATTTCACCATTCAAAATTAGTCATCTTAGTGATACTAGTATAGTGAAGAACAAATATAATGTATACCTGGTGTATATCTGATAGGGGTATATAAATATATTATATATATATATATATATATATATTATATTATATTATTATATATATATGTATATATATATATAATATTATATATTATAGATATATATATACTTGCTTAGACTTTCAATGTGTTGGGTACCAATGTTACATTTTTATTCATCATTATGTTTACGTACAATACATTTTATGCGTGAAATTGGGCCGACACGTATTAAGAGGAGGGTCTAACGCGTCTCCGATGAATATGATAAGTAAAAGAATAAATTTTAACGAAATCTTAAAAGTAAGAAACATTTAATTAAATGCATATAAAGATTTTAAAATATGTGAAACGATGGTTCTCAAGTTTGGCTTAAATAAATTTAAATAAAGTATACTGAGCAAAATATATAAATATAGTATTAAT
>JABUQX010015909.1:37500-62500 GCA_015478945.1 Trachelipus rathkii | reverse complement strand
TAATATAAAAATTATTTATTTTTTCTTTGCTATTCTTATGTATAAAATAATCCAAGATTTATTATTATTATTATTATTATTATTATTATTATTATTATTATTATTATTATTATTATTATTATTATTATTATTATTATTATATTATTATATTTATTATTATTATTATTAATATTATAATTCTTATTATTATTATATCATTATTATTATTATTATTATTATTATTATATTATTATTATTATTATTATTATGATTATATTATTATTATTATTATTATTATTATTATTATTATTATTATTATATTATTACCTATTATTATTATTTATTACTATTATTATTATTATTATTATTATTATTATTATTATTATTATTATTATTATTATTATTATTATTATTATTATTATTATTATTATTATTATTATTATTATTATTATTATTATTATTATAATTATTATTGACAGGACATTTTAACACTAAAGATAAAAATCACTGGAATTGTTCATCTAACGATGTTGATTCATTTTTTTGTCACTTTTAACACATAACAACATTACATAAACAATTTTGGGACGAAGAGCAAAAAGCCAACAACGCGTTTTCCATTCCAACACAAGAAGAAAATTTCTTTCTTGGATTTAACTCCGCCTCTATTCCCGATGAAGCTCCGCCCACTTTTAAAATTAGACGGTTTCTTTTTTTTTTTTTTTAATGTCTACAAATAGTAATAAAATCAGTATAACTTCCGTTATATATATAAATATATATATATTTTTTTTTGCGAACTTTCACTATTTATGAACTCGTTGACTTCGGACAAAGCAAGTAACTTAAGGTTTTTATGCGAAATATATGTAACAAAAAGCTACTAAAATAACTGCTACTTTATTCCTACGCCTACTATACTAGTACGCGAATGTATATAAATAAAAATTTGCATTTCCATTATTAGAAAGTGCTTTTGAGTAAAGGTTATAGAAAGTTCGTTAATGGCAAGGGAATCTAGTTCTAGGACATTCTTTATCAGCAAATGCTATCGGATATTTTATTTACTCTTCAGTAAGGAATTTTCAATAGTTCCTATTTAACCTTCTTCACCTCCTCCCCCCACTCCCCTCCCACAGACGATTATCTTTTATTTCCTTCTGAGTTAATGTTTCATAACGGTTTCGGTAATCATTATCGAGTGTCCTAATTATATTCTTAAAAATCTCTTCTGCCCACTGATATATATATATATATATATATATATATATATATATATATATATATATATATATATATATATATATATATATATATATATATATATATATATATATATATATATATATATATATATATATATATATATATATATATATATATACATATATATATATATATATATATATATATATATATATATATATATATATATATATATATATATATATATATATATATTTATTATTATACATATTACATACATATATATTATTACATGTGTGTGTGTGGAAGGTGTGTGTGGTTTGTGTGTGTGTGTGGTGTGTGTGTAAACAAGCCATAATTTGATTCTATAGATCCCATGCAAATGTGCATTCCAGTGTATGGGAAGTGATCCACCATTCTTTGCCACTGCCTGAAATCCAGCAACCGAAATCCCAGCACTTTTTAGGGATCCTCCTGACTGATACATATATATATATACATATACATATATATACATATATATATAAAAGTTATTGAACTTTTCGCTATGTACCTGTAATACAGACATGTGATTGCGAGAATTGGACCCTAGAAGCAGAGAGAGAGAGAGAGAGAGAGAGAGAGAGAGAGAGAGAGAGAGAGAGAGAGAGAGAGGGGTGGTTTGAAGATAAATATATAAAGGGGCTTCGCTCGCCCGATGAAACCAAGCCGAAAAAACTCATGATGACAAAATTGTAGTGAAAACCGTTACGTTTTTCGTGCTGTTTATTTTTAATATGATATAGATAAAAAAGCAAAAGTAAAAAAATAATTTATTAATAACAACTTTTCATTAAGAATATAGGAAATCAAAATGTGGCCGGACCGTAATGGCGAAAGGATGGTAGTTTCAAAAATATGGTGCTCCACATCATTCAACAAATCGATACGAATTTGGAACGTTTTTTGCATGTTTAAAATTAATAGGATATAGATAATAATAATAATAATAATAATAATAATAATAATAATAATAATAATAATAATAATAATAATAATAATAATAATAATAATAATAATAATAATAATAATGATAATAATAATAATAATAATAATAATAATAATAATAATAATAATAATAATAATAATAATAATAATAATAATAATAATAATAATAATAATAATAATAATATTAGTAAATACATACATACATACATACATACATACATACATACATACATACATACATACACATACATACATACACAAGAGAGAGAGAGAGAGAGAGAGAGAGAGAGAGAGAGAGAGAGAGAGAGAGAGAGAGAGAGTTTTAACGCTTGTTTGAGGTCCTTTACTCCCTCTTGTAATGCTCATTGCAGGCAACTCGATTCGTTGCAGTAGGAGAGAGAGAGAGAGAGAGAGAGAGAGAGAGAGAGAGAGAGAGAGAGAGAGAGAGAGAGTTTTAACGCTTGTTTAAGGTCCTTTACTCCCTCTTGTAATGCTCGTTAGTAGTATCAGAGCAGTTTGAGCGTTGGCAGCTTTTTCTCAAAAAGTATAAGAGATATTTGCTTTAAACTTGGAATATAATGTATATATGGGATAAGGACGAATCTGTGTAATTTTCAAGTCTGTAGGATGTATATAGAGGGGGGTCACCCCCGAGGGTGGACGCCGATATTGCGCTTACGCCCTTGTGGCGTGATCAGCATGGGTGAGTTTACGGGCCTAACGGTTGGGATCGGCAGATGACGTAACCTTGGCGTAGCTAAGATTACCGAAGCACGAGAGCGCAACCACATACATAATTACATATTATTATTATTATTATTATTATTACATATTATTATTATTATTATGAAGAAGTAACGCCGTAGGCGTTACTTCTGAGTTGTTTTAATATCTCTTCTGTACTCCTTCTGCTACCTTCCCACATCTCCTCGAGCGTCAGTGTCTTCTTTTACACCGAGATCAACACTGATTCAAGTTGCGGGTTCATTCATGCCCTTGAAGGTCCTAGCCAACGAATCACGCTTCAGGGTTTCCAGGCGCCCGCGCAGGGTTCAACTCCTGACTCCTTGGACTCTGACTCCTCGGGACTCCTGGACTCCGACTCCTGACTCCGGGACCTCCGGCTCCGGACTCGACCCCCGCTTCGCCCCGCTTAGCTCCCGCACCGCACCGCACCGCACCGCACCACACCGCGCCGATTCCGTCTCAGCTTCCAAAGTTTTTTTTTTGATTATTATTATTACATTGTGATTATTGCTCTTATTATTATTACTATTGCCGCGACTAGGATTAGTAGTAGTAGCAGTAGTAGTAGTAGCAGTGGCTGTAGTAGTAGTGTAGTAGTAGTAGTAGTAGTTATAGAAAGGTTGTAATATAGATATTCTTGAAGAGGTTACATTGTCCCCGAAGGGGACTCATTGTAGTAAAATTAGGGATCTCAGCGTCTCGAACATTGGGAGTTGATGTAGAAAGTTAAACTTCGATAGGCGAAAGCCTTTTGTATTGTATCTATGTGTGTCTGGGTACGACGATTGTAGCCCTCGAAATATTGACATAGAATGATGAAACCTCGGCATAACCTTCGAGGACGTATTCAGATTGGCACGAGCATCTAAGTAATTACCCCAAAAATCGAAATAGCCGACGATGAGAACGGGTTCCAGCTGAGCGCCAAAGCTTTCCAGGCCGTTCGATACGGCAGATTTTTTGCCAGTTCGGGATCAGCCCGCAAAATGAAATAGCCGACAGAAAACTGGTACAAACCCCGAGAATGGCCCAGACCGGTAAAATGACGCAGTTCTCGACGCGTTCGAAATATCGACGAAGGAATACCCAGATATACGCCTTTGTGTCAGTATCTGACGTATCCGGCAATGACCGATCAGACGAAATATCGACCTGTGAACTGGCATTACCACCAAGGGCGTAGTTAAATAGCGTCATTACCGAGTTTGCGTAGAACAACGAAATTGGCGACATCTTTCATGATGTATCGAGTCGATACAGAAAGAAAAAAAAAAAAAATAAAAATTGGTAATAATTAAAATTAAAATTTTTGTGGAATTGAAAGTTTTTTGTGGTTCAATTTTGTGGTTCAAAATCCTTTGTAATTGTGGGTTCTTGGTACCTTAAATTTTTTAAAATTAAAGTTGTGGGAATAAATGATTTTTTTTTATCTTTGTTTATAACGTGGCCCTTAATGTTTTTATATAAACAACCCCTTCAGCCTCTGGTTTGATTTTTTTTTGAGTTTTCGGTTTTTCCTTCAGTTCTTCCGCTGATCTTCATCTGAGCGATCTATTGATCAGTCTTCGACCTCTCCTTCCAGCGATTCGCTGTTGATTCATGTCATATTTTGTATGACATAACACAAAACTTTCATTTATTTTGTTTTATACAGCACACAAAGTTTACTTTGGCTTCAATTTCATGTTTTAACTTAAAGACTGTTTTACATTACCCCAAACCCGTAATCAAACAAACCACCCTTCATCTCAATTAAATGCCGGATATTTACACATAACATAGTAATATTTACCCGAATTTTACCATAACTCAGTCTACCATACCGATCACGAATACATGCTAACATTAACAAAGATCCATACTTAACAGTAAAGTAACTGGACGGTTTTCGGTTATCTTTTCTACATAAAATACGATATACATTAACATAATATACTAACAAAATTTTATCATAATCAAATATCATACTGATCAATGAATATGCTGGTCGTAACAAAGTTCATCGGCTGGGCAACATTTATCATCTGAACCAACGTACATTGTCAGTTCCATCATTACCTAAACAGGAATAAACAGTTAACATGCCACAAACACCAGCGCCAATGGTCAGCAAAAGTGGGTTCAACATTGAAGGTGCGTTCTTCGCCACTTTTCTCAACATAACTGAAAAGTTTTTAAGATAACATACGCAACGTACCTATCACAACTCGTAAGTACTTACCGTTCAGAATAAGGCGTTAACGCAACAATATCGGTTTAAAGCTGGGTCATTAAATACGTTCACGCACGAATTGGCAATAGTCAATTCAACATCTAAGCGCCGAAAATCGCCAGCCAAATCTCCATACTAACAATCGTAACGCGGGTTCTATCATCGTCACGCAATTCTACCACACTTTTCAAACATACTTTCAACATGTCATTATTACTGCATATCATCAACTCTCAATATCATACGACGAATGGCGTTAACGTATTTTTGGCTTAACGAAGCTAATATCATAAATTATCGAATATACGTCGAAAAGCCTAACGAGCGCCTAAATAACAAAGTTGTCGATTAACAAAGTTCAATACAATAACAAAGTGAAGTAATCAAACATATAGAATGCTTTTCTTTTGTTAAAAACTTTATTTTCATCTCATTTTCTTAAAACTTTTTGTTTTAAAAAAACTTTTTGCCTTTGTGTCCGCTTCTTTCAAAATTTCTTTGCTTTTGGCTGCAAATTTCACACTGCTTAACGCAAAATCGTTTTTTGCCATTTCCTGCGTAGTTCACTGAATCAGTAACAAACTGCCTCCTCAGCCTTCTCTGCGCTCATCTCTGTTCCCGATCTATTGGGTGTTGATTTACGATTCAAAGATCGGTGCTCGAGAATATTTCATCGATAGCATGTAAATATGTTCTTTGTTAACTCGAATAGCAGCAGCGACAGTTTTCATTATCAATAAAGTTAACATAACATACCCGGATGTAAGAATATAAGTTAACATCAACCCTAACATACTTAATAACACTAACATTACCATCAACAGTGGTAACTGAAGCAAAAGAGTTGGTCTTTCACATCTTTTTTTTTCTTTGTTAAACTTTTATTTATTTTGGTCTTTCTATTTCTTTAAACTTTTGTTTTAAAAAAATTTCTTTGTTATTTTAATTTATTTCTTTAAAACTTTTTTATTTTTTTTTTAAAAAACTTTAATTTTTAACTTTATTTCTTTAAAACTTTTTTTACTAAAATTTTCCTTTTTATGTTTATAACGTAAAATTTCACATTTTTAATATTAACCAAAACAGTAAAAACAGTAATAACAAAGTTTTCAATATCAATAAAGTTAACATAACATGTACTCTCGATGCAAGAATAATACTTTAACAGGACTGACAAACAGCTACAAAGCCCGTACTTTTTTTTCAAACAGACTTAACATATCACTATTTTGTTATTAAGATAGTAACATTTTTAACAAAAGATCACGCTGCCGGGCCCATATGCTGACTGTACCGTTATCAATAAAGTTTCATAACTCTAATGACAAACCTAACATACGACGAATAATGACTAACATTAACAAAGTTTCATACTAACAACACCAATAGGCTACAGAATCTAACATAATGAAAGCCGAGGGTTCCCAGCCAGAATAGTTGAAGAATTGCTCAAACTTCCACTTTTCACAGGCAGCCACTCTGCTTGTTTTCGTACCTCAAGACAATGCCAATCTACATAACATATAAATATTTAGCAAAATTTATCACAACATTGCTACTGTCATACAGACAAAGTAGTATGTTAATACAATAAAAGCCACATTAATAAAAGTTAACATAAACCAAGAAAAAATAATACTAAACAAAACAGTTTTAAGCAGGGTCAGGGTTAACATAACAAAACTCAATACTAACACCAATAAAAGCAAATTTAACACAGGTAAACGTGGCCCCTACCCACCAAGCATACCCCAACATAATAACGTTGCTCCACAATTGTCATAAAGGGAACATTTAAAGCAAAATTTGCCCACAACATTGCCGGTACCGAGTCATGGAACGCTTAGCATGCTGGCAATAAAAAGCCTTCCACATTAATAAAGCTACCGAGGTTATCAACTGAACCAACAGCAACAGCATCTAAAGCAGTACGCGTCAACATTAACAAAAGTTCACAAAGCACCGGCAGCGTAAACGCAACCAGTTATCCCCAACACAGCCAACGTTACCCACACCAACATAAAAGTAACATTTAAGCAAAAAATTTCCGGCCGTAACAGCCAGCCGGCTCAGTCATACAGTACGCGGGCGCCAGTGCCTGGCCGAGCTAATGAAAGCTATCGAGTTAGCATCAATCCTCGAACTTCGGGTTGAAAATACGTTCGAAAAGTTATCGAAAATCGAATATCTTGAAGCGTGAAGTCGGTGTCGTCTATTTAAGTTCCATTGATTCTCAACACCTCAGTAAAGCAACTTTATGCAAACTTCCACCATTTTCCAACATACACCAATCTGGCCACTAACATTGCGGTTTCAAAATTTTCAACATTGTTACCGTCATAATAGCGAAAGTGCAGTTGTCGCAACAAATTAATATTAATAAAGTTAACATAGTGCGTCGATGAACTGCAAAGAAAATACGCACAAAAGACAAATTCCACCACAATACAAATAACCGGGTTAACATTAACAAAGTTCAATACCAAAACCGTAAAAGCGTCTGGTCACGACATGCGCGCACCTGTCTACTTTTTCAGCATAACCTAACATATTAACGTTAGTTTCACCGTTCAGCGAATACTAACTGTAACCACAACATACGCACAATATACGATCAACGGTCAGCCTCTAACATAACAATGAAATTAACATTAATAAAAGCTAACATAAGCATCATAGCGAATCCGGTGAAATAATGCAATGAATCTATCACAACTTAAGCACGAATAAAGTGTTAACATTAACAAAGTTCAATATCTCAATATCAGTAAAAGTAACCAACTCAAGAGGCCAAAAACGCCGTTGAAGCAATAACGCCACTACATTGACACGCATCATTTACCAAAAAAAATGTCTCATAACCATAGCCTAACCATTTGGTTTCAACGAGTACGAATAAAAGTTTTAGACTTCGGTCTTTGTGACTTCACCGAAAAATAAAATTCCAAATGATGAAAAAATGATTTTATATGCTTACCACTTCAGCATAAAGTACCGCAATGCTTGCTTGACCTTCGATAGAATACAGTTATCGTAAGAAATATCTCGGTCAGTCATGGGGTCGACATTATCGCCGGGCAGCTGCCAAGATCCAGCAGTAATCCAGCGAGCCGATAAACAACCTTGGCAGGATTCTTCTTTCGTCCAATCGCGAAATAGTGCAACAAGAATCATGACGCACGAATGACCATGTCGTTCGCGGCATATTCTCGACAACTCGAGCCGTTGCCGTTGCCAGCCGTTGCCGCGTTGCTGTTGTTGTTGCCGTTGTAGAGGTTCCTGTGCCATATTTCAACTTATCGCCAACATCGAGAATTATCATACGATCAAATCTAGTCATACTTCCGCGCAATAAGTTCACAGTCAATAAAGCTAACATGATGTAAAGATGAACTAAGAAAGTATCGTCAATCTTATCAAACCTTTATCAATACCTTAAGCCCGAATAACCGTTGTCATTAAAAGCAATCATACTGCCATTAGCAAGCAACCAATTGATTAAAGATGCAAACGTAAACGTTTTTTCAAGCATGTTTCAACATCATCACCACTATCTGGCCCAGACGTTGTTCTCTTCGGTACTGTCGAGCGAAACATACGAGCTTTTGCCACCATTTCATTAAAGTGATGCAATGGTTTCGCCATATTTACAAACAAACCGGTAAATTGGCAACAGCGTATCATGCTGGCGCAATGATTAGAGTTGAAGTTACATAAATCAAGTGAAAGTTGCTCGATGGCGTATTTCATATCATAAAGCAAAGTTCAAGGCAAACCTGGGCTGAAGCCACCAAAACCGCCTTCGTCAGCAACGACAGCAATATCTGCCAAAATCATCGTTTCAACAACAAGCGTTAGCTCATCACCCAGTCAACACCGTAACAGCAACAAAGTTTTTTCAACCAAACATGAACACAAAAAAAATCAAGCCTTATAGCAATAACCGTCGAATAAGGGCGCTGGTCGTAACAATCGTTTCGCATAATAAAGCCAACATACGATAGTCTCCGAACTAAGAATAATGCCAACAACAAACCTAACACACCATACGCACCCAATAACATTAACAAACTTCCGCTATCTTTAACATCAGCAAAGCACTAACACACGTGTCGCAACGCACTCATTCGCTCTTTTCTCAAAAGCATACTTCAACATCGTTACCTGGTTAACATCGGAGCCAACAAAGTTTACATGTTCGTTCAACATAAGGCACAAAGCACGCTAACGTAACAGTCAAACACCGTAATATTTAACGTGTTCAACGATTAACCCAAATAATGGACCATGAATACTGCAACAACAACATATCAAAATTTTATCCTAACATGATGTCAAAAGCTCAAATATCACAGTAACCGTAATAGCTTCACGATTTTAAGCGTAAATCAGCAAGTAAACACCATCTCGGCCTCTGCCTCACCCCACCGTAACTATTGCCGATTCAAGTCATATTGAGTATCATTTCGGGATGTAAAACACAACAGGGCTCATATGCCGCCAACTCCGGTTTAGTCATATGCTAATCAACAAAGCTTCTTTAACCTCAATAAAATAACATACCGCAACCATCATAATGTACAAATGCATACCTTCGCTTAGGTCAACGCTGGAACATCGTACCCTCACTATCAAAGGTGCAGCAACATGTCATGTTACCGATATGCCCTCACCTTTCCAACAGAAAACCGCCGAACAAAATCTCCGCAATCAATTCATCAAAGACAACATTCCGGAACTGGAGTACCAGTCTTCATCAAAGTGTCAATTGCCTCGAGTATAACATCATTTTGCCTGGCGAATAATCGTGATTTTCAACAAAATTTTAGCAAACCTGTGCCAACAAAAACCACCAATAAGCTTAAATATCATCGTCGTTACGTTGTTGGTTCGTACCATCATTTTCTTCAACAACAGCGTTAGTTTTCAATATTGCTCATATAATATTTGAACATAACGCGCCTAACTACGAATAAACAAAGCCAGCTAAAGCAACACATTGCCTTCCAAGAGAAATCCCAGGGGTATGCGCCCCTTGAAAGGGTGTGAATCCTCCGAGGGGGGATCACCCCGAAGGGGTGTAAGCGGGCTTTAGGCCTCAGCCCGAAGGGCTGAGGCCTTACCCCTCCTTCGGAGGGGTAAAGCCCGCTTACACCCCTTCGGGGTGATCCCCCTCGGAGGATTCACACCCTTTCAAGGGGCGCATACCCCCCTGGGATTTCTCTTGGAAGGCAATGTGTTGCTTTAGACACTCTTGGTTAATGAAAACTGTTTATTCGTAAGTTAGGTACGTTATGTTAAATATTACTATGACAATGTGAAAATAACACTGATTTGTTAGAGAAATGATGAGTTTTTGTAAGATATTGCTGTGTTAACTGACGATGATGTGTTAGAAACTTGAGCCTAGGTTAAGTTTTTGTTGAGTAATGTTAGGTTTGCCCTAGAATTTTGTTAAAGTCTACGATTATTCATAGGTCAAATGATGTTATACTCGAAACGAGTGACACTTTGATGAAGATAGTACCAATTCTTAGTTCAAGATGTTGGTATCTTTGATAGATTGGTTACTTTGTTAAGGGATTTTGTTCGATAATACGGTTTTACCTGTTGCTGATATGTGCGAAAAGTGGGAACATATCGAGTAATGTATGACATGTTAGCTACTTTACCTTTGATAAGTAGGGAATTTTCAGGATGTTAGCTGATTATTCATACGCAAGGTATGCATTTGTACATTATATTCTTAGTTGCGGTTATGATATGTTAGCTTTATTGAGGTTAAAACTTTGTTGGTTAAGCATATATTCGTAGGTTAGTATATAAAGAACTTATTTTTATGTTATGTTTATCCAAAATGATACTCGAAATATGACTTGAATCAATAGTTCAATAGTTCACAGGCGGGTGGGATGGGTAGGGGGGCTGCAGGGATGGGTGGTTTGATTTACTGATTTACTGATTTACTGCTTTAAAATCAGTAAACTATTACGGTTTACTGTGATATTTTATTCAAAGAACTTATTTTTATGTTATGTTAGGATAAAATTTTGTTATTTTTTGATATGTTTGGTTAAAACTTTGTTATGTTTGCAATTATTCGCTGGGGATTATGATATTTAGACGAGGTTATGATGAATTTTTTGTTAAATATTACGAAGTTGATGTAAAACATTTGTTACGTTAGCATTATATTCTTTGTCTGTATGATGATTAGACAGGTTTATGCTAAACTTTTGTTAAATATTACGATGTTAATGTAAAATTAACATTGATATGTTAGAGATATGCTTGAAAAAGTGTGAATAGGTTACGTTTTGTACGATGTGTTAGGTACTTTACTGATGTTAAGTGCGGAAGTTTGTTAATGTTAGTAGTTTATTAGTACGTATGGTGTGTTAGGTTTGTTGTTGTACATTATATTCTTAGTTCAGGTTATGTTATGTTAGCTTTATTAATGCAAAAAACGTTGTTACGTTAGCATATATTCGATGGTTAGTATATAAAGAACTTATTTTTGTGTTATGTTTGGTTAAAACTTTGTTATGTTTACAGTTATTCGTTGTGGAAATAACACTGATTTGTTAGAGAAATGATGAGTTTTTGTAAGATATTACTGTGTTAACTGACGAAGATGTGTTAGAAACGTGAGCCTAGGTTAAGTTTTTGTTGAATAATGTTAGGTTTGCCTTAGACTTTTGCTATGATTATGAATACACCATCGAGTAGCTCACTGATTTATATATAACTCAGCTCCCAAGTCTATACATTGCTGTCAAATCACCTCTGTATGATACGCTGTTGCCAGATTTACCAGTTTGTTTAATAAATATAATAAGTATTGCATCACTTTATGTAAATGGTTAAAGCATAAAAATCATTTTCATGTTTCATGTTGAAATTTTCTGAAAGGGTGTAGTCTAAAAAAGAAAAGATCAAAAAATAAAAACTTAGTATTATATAAAAGTTAGGAGACATGCTTGAAAAAAACGTGACTAGGTTACGTTTTGCATGTAATGTTAGTTACTTTACTAATGGCCAAGTATGGTACTTTGTTAATGATAACAGTTTATTCGGGCTTAAGGTGTGTCAGGTTTGTCGTTGTACATTATTTTCTTAGTTCATGCTACATCATGTTAGCTTTATTGATATGGAAACCTTATTACGCTAGAGTATATTCGTTGATCAGTATGATAATTAATCAATGTTGTGATAAATGAGAAGTTGAAATATAACACAGGAACCTTACCTCTACAACAACAACAACAATAACAACAACAGCCACAGCAACAACAACAACAACAGCTCGAACAACCTCGAGAATATATACCCTTTTGAACTGATATGGTTCATTCGTACGTCGTATTCTTGTTTACTTTCTTCTGATTGGTTGAAAGAAAGAATCCCATTACCTATAAGGGTTGTTTATACATACGAATTTCGCCAGTAAGACATTTTTCGCTGTGTTGATATGATGACCTCTCGTTCTGCTTCTACAGACGTCCTCTTTACGAGGATCTTTGTAATACCCAACGATGTGTCATTTATATTTAATCGTAAACCGAATGGCGACTGCTACATTGCTTGTATTCCTATCAGAGGGTCAAATATAATAAGTATTGCATCACTTTATGCAAATGGTTAAAGCATAAAATCATTTTTCATGTTTAGATTTGGTATTTTCTGAAAGGAGGTGGAGTCTAAAAAGAGATAAGTCTAAAAACTTTACTTTATTCGTATTTACTCGTTAGGTATTATGATGGTTAGGTATGGTTATGACACATTTTTTGATAAATGTTACTGTGTCAATGTAAGATTAACGTTAATATGCTAGAGATGTGCTTGGAAAAAGTATGAACAGGTTACGTTTTGTATGTAAAGTTAGTTACTTTACTGATATTAAGTGTGGAACTTTGTTAATGTTAACAGTTTATTAGGGCGTAAGATGTGTTAGGTTTGTCGTTGCACATTATTTTCCTAGTTCATATGATGCTATGTTAGCTTTATTAATGTGAAGACATTGTTATGTTAGAGTATATTCGTTGATCAGTATAATTAACCAATGTTGTGAGAAATTTTAGTTAAATGTTACTGTGACAGTGTAAGAATAACGTTAATATGTTAGAGTTATGCTTGAAAAAGTAAGATTAGGTTACGCTTTGCATGTCATGTTAGTTGCTTTACTGGTTTTGAGTGTGGAACTTTGTTAATGTTAACAGTTTATTTGTGTGTAAGTTGTGATAGGTTTGTCTTTGTGCATTATTTTCTTAGTTCATGTTACGCTATGTTAGCTTTATTAATGTGGAAACTTTGTTACGTTAGCATACTTTCGCTGGTCTGTATGATAATTAACCAATGTTGTGAGAAATTTTAGTTAAATGTTACTGTGTTAGTGTAAGATTAACGTTAATATGTTAGAGTTATGCTTGAAAAAGTAAGATTAGGTTAAGTTTTGCATACCATGTTAGTTGCTTTACTGGTGTTAAGTGTGGAACTTTGTTAATGTTGACTGCTTATTCCTGCTTAAGATGTGTTATGTTTGTCTTTGGGCATTATTTTCTTAGTTCAGTTGATGCTATGTTAGCTTTATTAATGTGGAAACTTTATTATGTTAGCATACTTTCGCTGGTCCAGGATAATTAACCAATGTGATAAATTTTTGCTAAATGTTACTATGTTAGTGTAAGATTAACGTTAATATGTTAGAGTTATGCTTGAAAAAGTAAGATTAGGTTACGTTTTGCATACCATGTTAGTTGCTTTACTGGTGTTAAGTGTGGAACTTTGTTAATGTTAACAGTTTATTCCTGCTTAAGATGTGTTATGTTTGTCTTTGGGCATTATTTTCTTAGTTCAGTTGATATGTTAGCTTTATTATGTGGAAACTTTATTATGTTAGCAAGTATTACCTCTTTCGTTGGTCTGTATTTCGATAATTTAACCAATGTTGTGGATAAATTTTGCTAAATGTTACTATGTGTCAATGTAAGATTAATGTTAATATGTTAGAGTTATGCTTGAAAAGTAAGATTAGGTTGTTACGCTTTGCATACCATGTTAGTTGCTTTATTGGTGTTAAGTGTGGAACTTCGTTAGTTAACAGTTTATTCCTGCTTAAGATGTGTTTTGTTTGTCTTTGGGTATTATTTTCTTAGTTTAGATGATGCTATGTTAGCTTTATTAATGTGAAAACTTTATTATGTTAGCATACTTTCGCTGGTCTGTATGATAATTAACCAATGTTGTGATAAATTTTTGCTAAATGTTACTATGTTAGTGTAAGATTAACGTTAATATGTTAGAGGTACGAAACCAAACAAGAATCATAGGTATTGCGTAATATTTCGAAAAGTGGGAGGAGTTTGCAATTTCTCAACTTGTATTTGATAACTCTAGTGAAACAGGGACCACATCAGCTTCGTGTACATGTTCGTTCTTGTATGTATTGTTAGTTACTTTGAGTGTTGTTAAGGCGGAACTTCCTTGTTAATGTTAGTCATTTATTCGATCATAAGGTATATTTGTCATTGGGGGTTATATTCCTAGTTCAGGATATGATATGTTAGCTTTATTGATGTGAAAAACTTTGGTACGTCAGCATATATTTGTTGGCGAGTATGTTGTGATAAATTTTTGTTAAATGTTACTATGTTAATGTAAAATAATAGTGATATGTTAGAGATCTGTTTGAAAAAAAAGTGTGAATATGGTACGGGCTGTAAGCAACGTCAGTTACTTTCCTGTTGCCAAGTATGGTGTTTTGTTAGGTTTGATGTTATAAGCATTATATTCCTTTGCATCAGGTTATATATATGTTAATATTGATGTGGGAAACTTTGTTATTTACTGTTTTACTGTTTTTTAGTTTATGTAAAATTAAAATTTTTTTACGTTATAAACATAAAAAAGAATAAAATTTTTAGAAAAAAAAAAAAGTTTTAAAGAAATAAAGTTAAAAATTAAAAGTTTTTTTAAAAAAAAAAAAAAAAACTAAAAAGTTTTAAAGAAATAAAATTAAAAATATAAAATTTTAAAAAAAAAAAGTTTTAAAGAAATAAAGTTAAAATAAATAAAAGTTTTTAAAACAAAAAGAAAAAAAGATGTGAAAGGCTACGTTCTATATGTTTTGCTAGTTACTTTACTGTTGTTAAGTATTGAACTTTGTTAATGTTAGTTGTTTATTCGTGTTTAAGGTATGTTAGGGTTGATGTTATACATTATATTCTTACATCAGGTTATGTTATGTTAGCTTTATTGATGTGAAAACTTTGTTATGTCAGCATATATTCGAGGGTTAGTATAAAAAAGAACATATTTTTATGCTATGTTTATCCAAATGATACTCGAAATATGACTGGAGTCAACAGATCAATAGATCAATACCCCAATAGATCAGGATTGGGATGGGTAAGGGGGGAGGTAGGGGTGGTTTGATTTACTGATTCAGTGATTTACCGTTTTAGGGTATGTAAAAATACAATTTTTTTTTACGTTATAAACTTGAAAAGTGTAAAATTTTTAGTAAAAGCAAAAAGTTTTAAAGAAATAAAGTTAAAAATTAAAAGTTTTTTTAAAAATAAACAAAAGTTTTTTAAAACAAAAAGTTTTAAAGAAATAAAGTTAAAAATAAATAAAAGTTTTTTAAAACAAAAAGAAAAAAAAGATGTGAAAGGCAACGTTCTATATGTTTTGCTTAGTTACTTCCAATTGCTTGTTTTTAAGCATTGAACTTTGTTAATAAGTTAGCTTGTTTATCTGTGTTTAAGGTATGTTGTGGTTTTTTAAAAAGGTTATATTCTTGGTTCAGACTATGATATGTTAGCTTTGTTAAGCCAAAAACTTTGTCACGTTGGCATATATTCGTTGATCAATATGATAATTAGGGACGGTGATGATAAATATTACAGTGTTAATACGAAAATAGTAATGATATGTTAGAGATATGTTTGAAAAAGTGTGAATAAGTTACGTATTGTATGCAAATGTCAGTTACGTTACAGTTGTTAAGTATGGAAGTTTGTTAATGTTAGCGATTTATTCAGGCATAAGATGTGTTAGGATTGTGAGTGTACATTATATTCGTACATCAGGTTATGATATGTTAGCTTTATTGATGTGAATTCTTTGTTGCGTTAGCATATATTCATTGAACAGTAAGATACTTACACAAGGTTGTGATAAAATTTTTTTGTTAAATATTACTATAATGTAAAAACCCGTTATATGTTAGAAAAAGTGTAAGTAGGTTACGTTCTGCGCTCAATGTTAGTTACTTTACTGTTGTTAAGTATGGATGTTTGTTAATGTTAACTGTTTATTCCTGTTTAAGATGTGTTAGGTTTGTGAATGTACGTTATATTCGTAGTTCAGATGATGCGATGTTTGCTTTATTGATGTGAAAACTTTGTTACGTTAGCATATATTCATTGATCAGTATGATATTTAGACAAGGTTATGATAAAATTTTGTTAAATATTACTATGTTAATGTAAAAATATCAGTGACATGTTAGAAAAAGTGTAAGTAGGTTCCGTTCTGCACTCAATGTTAGTTACTTTACTGTTGTTAAGTATGGATCTTTGTTAATGTTAGCATATATTCATTGATCAGTATGATAATTAGACAAGGTTATGATAAAAAATTTGTTAAATATTACTATGTTAATGTATAAATATCCAGCATTTGGGTAGGGAGGGGGGGGGGGGTGGGTGTTTGATTTTACTGATTTACAGGTTTAGGCATGTAAAACCCAATTCTTAAGGCAAATATGAAAAGTGTAAATTTTAGTAAAACAAACTGTGTAAAGCATATAAAAACAAAATAAATGAAAGTTTTGTGGTTATGTTATACAAAATATGACATGTAACCAACAGATCATAGATGGGAGGGGTGTGGAGGGAGGGGAGGCTGAGGGAGGCCGGGGGTCAATAGATCATAGGATGGGGAGGGTCGGGAGGCTTGGGAGGCTGGGAAGAGGCCGAGAAGGCTCAAGAGGCTCCAGAGGCTCAGGAGGCTTTTGAGGGGGGTTTGATTTATATAAAAAACGTAAATTTTTTTTGTTATAAACTTAAAAGATAAAAAAAAATGTTTAATTTTTTTATTTTTTAATTTATTTTTTTAAAAACTTTTTTTTTAATTTTTTAAAAAAAATTTTAATTTTTTTTAATTTATTTTTAATTTTTATTTTTTTATTTTTTTTTTTTCTGTATTGATTATTCATCTCATAAGAAAGATGTATACCAAGTTTCGTTGTCTCTACTTTAAATATTTCAGTTTTGTGGGTTGGAGACCCCCTTTAGGTTGTGTACGGCTATTTAACCCATATATGATGTGAGTAGCTTATATGGTATGTGTATACCGAGTTTCATCGTTCTAGGTCAATATTTCAGTTTTGTGGGGCTGGTCCCCGAATTTGGTCAAATCGGTCATTTTACCCCGTCATCTAAGATACAACCTAAAAAGGCTGTATATCAAGTTTCGTTGTTCTATGTCAATATTTCAGATTTTGGGGTGAGTACCCCGTCTGGGGCACCCATAGTCATTTTACACCCGGGGTCATCTAAGATACATCCTCAGAAGGTTGTATACCGAGTTTCATCATTCTATGTCAATATTTCAGTTTTGTGGGGCTGGTCCCCGAATTTGGCCAAATCGGTCATTTTACCCCTGGATACATCTAAGATACAACCTAAAAAGGCTGTATATCAAGTTTCGTTGTTCTATGTCAATATTTCAGATTTTGGGGTGAGTACCCCGTCTGGGGCACCCACAGTCATTTTACACCCTGGGTCATCTAAGATAAGCATCCTCAGAAGGTTGTATGACGAGTTTCACTATCTCTATGTCAATATTTCAGTTTTGTGGGGCTGGTCCCGAATTTGGTCAAATCGGTCATTTTACACCCTAAAAATGCTGTATATCAAGTTTCAGCTTTCTACATCAATATTTAATGTTCGGGGCGGGATCCCTTCTGGGGGATCCTAGACACATGTGGGGTCCCCCTTCGGGGGACCCAGGGGGATGTAACCTCGTATACAACAAGGATATGCCATCATCTAACCCCCCTCCAAATTTTAACCCAATACTACTACTACTACTACTACTACTACTACTACTACTACTATTACTACTACCACTACTACTACTACTACTACTACTACTACTACTAATAATAATAATAATAATAATAATAATAATAATAATAATAAAAATCAGAAGCTGAGACGGAATCGGCGCGGTGTGGTGCGGTGCGGTGCGGTGCGGTGCGGGGCTAAGCGGGGCGAAGCGGGGTCGGAGTCGGAGCCGGAGTCGGAGTCGGAGTCGGAGTCGGAGTCGGAGTCGGAGTCGGAGTTGGAGTCGGAGTCGGAGCACAACACATTATTACTTTGGAGTCGTTGGCTAGGGACACGTTGCAAAGGGCATGAATGAACGCAATGAATCGGTGTTGATTTCGATTGTAAAGAAGACACTGACGCTGGAGGAGATGTAGAAGGTAACGAAGGAGACACAGAAGAGATATTAAAACAACTCAGAAGTAACGCCTACGGCGTTACTTCTTCGTGTAATAATAATAATAATAATAATAATAATAATAATAATAATAATAATAATAATAATAATACACTATATGTAATGAAGCTCTCGTGCGCTGACGTAATCTTGGCTACGCCAAGATTACGTCATCACACTCGATCCAAACGCTTGTTAGGCGTAAACTATTAAATATGCTAATCACGCCACAAGGGCGTAAGCGCAATATCGGTGTCCACCCTCGGGGGTCCCCCTCTATATACATCCCACAGACTTGAAATTTACCCTGATTCGAGCTTAACCCATATATACATTATATTCCAAGCTATCTCTATTCCTTCATATCGAAAAGGCTGCCAACGCTCAAACTGCTCTGGATACTACCTCGTTGCGCAATTCGATTCGTTGCAGTAGGAGAGGTGAGGAGAGAGAGAGGAGAGAGAGAGAGAGAGAGAGAGAGAGAGAGAGAGATAGGAGAGGAGAGAGAGAGAGAGAGAGAGAGAGAGAGAGAGAGAGAGAGAGAGAGAGAGAGAGAGAGAGAGAGAGAGAGAGAGAGAGAGAGAGAGAGAGAGAGAGAGAGAGAGAGAGAGAGAGAGAGAGAGAGAGAGAGACAGAGAGAGAGAGAGAGAGAGAGAGAGAGAGACAGAGAGAGATTATTCAAGGCGAGTCCTCCCATTTATCGTTTTTTTCTTTTAATTCCACAAGTGAGTTCATTTATCCGTGTCTCTCAAGCAGAGGGTATGAGAGAAGCAAGATAAATCTAGCCTCACCTTTTTTTTCCTCTTGGTTTATAGAGACAAATTTCATTTCTTAAGAAGATATTATCAGGTAGGTTATGAAAGAGTTGGAAGAAGATTGTTAGGAAGAATAGCTCAGGAATCAATTGAAGCGAAGCAAAAAGGATGGAAGAGAAGAAGCAAGTTGGAGTAGACAACTTTTTTCGAAAGTGTCAGAGAGAGGAAGCAGGAAGCAGGAAGATTGCTACATTTTCTACCAAGAAAAGAGTTTTTGGGATCTCAATTTTACTTGATTCAGGAATGAAATATAAAAGACCCGAGTTTCTGAATTACTGAAGACGACAGTACATTTCTGAAGGCAGCGCCTCCGAGACGAATAATACTTGAATAAACAGAGTTAATCCAAGGGTTATTAGATTTAGTCGCTAGGAAAAAAAACCTCCCACCGATGCAGTAGCCATTCCATGACCACAAGTCTGACCAATTAACAGCACCGAACTACAAAACCTTTCATCGTCGTAGAGAAGGTCTTACCTGCGGAAAACTAGAAGAAATAGAACAGGAAACAAGGATAGGAAGGTGACGGATGACGGGAGGGTCCCAGAGTCGAAAAGAGTATAGCAGTGTAAGGAGAATGTCTAGTATGTTAGCTCTTCTCTAAAAAGATCAGGAATACGGGTAGGGAGCTGAATTATCCGTTCAAGGTTCTTCTGAATAGATAAATGGGGACCTATACCCAAATGGCAGGAAAATGCTTAGAGATTTATTTTAAAAAAAAATCGGATTATTTACAGTTTCTCTAACAAAACTTAACTTAACCTAACTTAATCCAACTTAACCTAACCTAACCTAACCTAACTTAACCTAATCTAACTCAACCTAATCTAACCTAATTTAACCTAGACTTAACGCTAAACCAATCCTGAGAACCTAACCATAACCTAACCTAACCTAACCTAACCTAACCTAACTCCTGCGGTGGGCTGTACAGGAAATTTTTTTGATATTGTGTCGACCCTTTTTTCTTGTCGACCCATTTGGGCTAATCCATAAAAGGGAAGCGAGTTTACTCGTTGTATATTGAGTACTAAGGGAAAATCTGTTTGATTTGGTGAACGCTGAAATTACCCAAATTGATGATTTCAGAAAAGAGACTAAAAGAGAGGATGTGATCCTTAATTGAGGTTTAAATAATATAGTTTAGGAGTTGAAAATAATATATATCCTGCTAGGATATTATTATTTTTATTATTATTATTATTATTATTATTATATTATTATTATTATTATTATTATTATTGCTAAAATGCAAAAACTGATTTAATTTTCTTTATCTATTTTTTTCTTCATTTTTATTATTATTATTTTTATTATTATTATTATTATTATTATTATTTTATTATTATTATTATTATTATTATTATTATTTTTATTATTATTATTATTATTACTTCTTATTATTCATTATTATATTATTATTCATTAGTAGTAGTCAGTAGTAGTAGTAGTAGTAGTAATAGTAGTAGTAGTAGTAGTAGTAGTAGTATATAATTAATAGGGTTACTTGATAAGACAGAACAAATGAATTTAATTTTAGATTTTCAAGAGAGCTTAAACCATATTTTTAAAGCAAGGCTGCGTTGCCGGAGCCTAGGCTACAAAGTTTGGAGGGACCGAAGCTGTGGAACGAATTTTTATACCAGGAGCCGGAACCACATATTTTGAAATGATTGAGCCGGAACCGGGAAATTTTAAAATTGTAGAAAAGGAAACTGATATTTTAAAATGATTAGGCCGGAGTCGGAGTCGGAACCCTCGAAAAAATATTACCGGCTCCGTAGCCCTAATTTTAAGCATAAAATTAAGAAGACTCTTAAATTAAAAACTTTAAAAACTGTAAATGTAAGTCATCATGCAAGAGATTTTGGAAGATTCGACAATTTGATTTAAGAATGAAGACCTCTGGGTCAATTTTAATTCGCCTCCAACAGATCCAGCTGACGCTCTAGAGCGTTAGCAAGAAGTTTACGTTGACAGTTTTTCATTCGTCTCTCTTGGGCAGCTCAAAGAACGCATATAAAAAGAGAGTGGGTCATCACATCAACTGCTATTTGGGAGCTATTATCCATTTCATCCTCAAAGCCATAGAATCCTTTAGGGAGTGCTGAGATAGGAAATTCGGAAGAAGAGTTATAGGAGGATTCAGAAGAGCTGGAGTAATTGTTTGGGTACAATCTATTGAGTTCATTTCTTTTGTCTCAGGAATAGACTTATGGCGAGGTCTCTTTTGAATTTGCATTTTTTACTCTAGGCGTTAGTGTGTTTTCGGTTTAGAAATTCGGATGCTTTACATTTTAACGAATAATCTTTAGATTGGTGATTGATCTTTTCTTTGTGTTTAGGCACATTTTTTTCAGGATTTTGAGTAATAGTGGGAGGCGTTTTAGGGGACAGAGAGAAAGATAGTACTCTTGCGTTTGGGAGTGGGGGGGGTTGGAGAACCTTATGGGACAAGTGTATAGTATGGGACAGTGTGTGCTTGGCAGGAAATGTTCTCTTCCAAGTTTTATGATTGGATGAACAACACTTAGTTTTTGCTGTTGGTTGTTGAAAACTAGTATCGGGATTGGGTTGTTGCATTGGGCCATTGTTGAATGGCAGATTTGGAATCAGGGCTGGCTTGTGGTGGGTGTGAACGGGTACTTTGGAGAAACTGGTTACGTGTGGGCAAACAGGAAGCAGCGTTACATGTAACTGCCCAGAGTTTCGCTGGTTTTGGCGAGAGGAGTTCTCACTGGGATGGAGTATATATATATATATACTCATATATATTATAATATATATATAAATTGGGTAAATATATATATATATATTATATATATATATATATATTATAGTATATATATATATTAATATATTATATATTAATTATATATATATATATATATATATATAAATATATATATATATATATATATAATATATATATATATAATATATATATACTATACTATATATATAAATATAATATATTAATATATATTATATATCATCAGTAGTAGTTAATTATAGTTATATATATATATATAGTATATAGAGTATACTATTATATATATTATATATATATATACTATATATTCATATATATTATATATATATATATATATCATAATATACTTATATATTTATGTATATTATATATATATATAATATATACATGGGCGTCGTCAGGGGGGGCAGGGGGGGCAGCTGCCCCCCCATAGAAGTGTTTACTTTTATAGAGTCTACCTGCGAATTTTTTTTTGATCCAACGTCTCGTTCCGGGTGGCCGTTAAGTACGTTTTACGGCTTTTCCACCGACTATATATATTATATATATATATATATATATATATATATATATATAATTATATATATATATATAATATATATACTATATATATATATATATATATATCATATATTACAAATATATGGCGAAGGCCTAGTTCGCAATCGTCATATTCGGTGCTCAAATTTCTCTTGCCGATTTACGAGGCGCTTCCACTCACCTTTTCATAATACTGCCTCTTTATGAATTTGTAGAAAAGAACTGGCTGTGTGTGTTCTATCTATGGTTTTTTTTAATGTGATATAGTATAATATAAATTCTAGATTTGTGGTTGTAGAAAGGTTCAAATTCTGTTATTAAGTGTTTAAGGTTCATCCGTGGACGCCACTTCTATAATCAGCACCGCCTCAGTGTAAAGTTATTGTTCAATTTCATCAGATCATGGATATTAGGAGATTCCTTTGTACGTACTTTTTTTTTAAATATTTAATAAAATTTTGTGTATTTACTTTATAATGTAGAATTTGTAACCAATGATGGGTACTTGTCCATATAGGTTAGCTTGCATTTTAAAAAAGAACTATTTTTTATTACAATTTACAGAAATTAGTGTTTTCAACTAGTTTTCTAACCTTTTATTTTTTCTGTTAAACATCTTTGAATGCTGAGTAAATTATATTATATTATATATATATATATATATATATATATATATTGATATTATATAGTATATATATATTATATATATATATATATATATATATATATATATATATATATATAATATATATATATATATATATTGTTTGCAGTAAATTTGAAAGGAAGAATCTGATAAAATTGAAATGTGTAGCGGTGAAAACGAAGAAGATAACCAATAATTCAACTAAGGGACTACACGAGAGGCGATCCCATCCCCTACTCTTGCATACTTGGCGCATGATTGGGAAGAACCCACAGCCCAGGCCCAGCACCTCGAGAGTCAAGATATGGTCCAGATTTCGGAGCTAGCGTTTCAGTATGACAGTCACGAAAATGACATTGGTAGATACGTTGGACATCCATCTATGATTGACTGAGAAAAAGAACAGTTACTGAAAGAGTGTGGATTTCACCTAAGACCTATAATTTTTTGAAGCATCGTTCACCTCACTTCCAACGCAGCGCACAATTTCAATCTACTGGAACTGCGTTGGACGACTATTCACCTTGTCTGACATACCTCCAGGGCCACCCCAAAGGAGCATTTCCAAGTTTTGCATTTTTAGTTTTCACCAAATAATTGGGAGACATACGTGGGACACCTTCATCTGATTCTGACTGAGAAAGGAACACCCGTCTACTGAAAGACTGCTTGGCATTCCAACCTAAGACTATAATTTCTTGCAAAGATGCTACCCACTTAAGAGTGAAATTAAATTAGAATGGTTGGAGACATATTCACCCTTTGGACTGACATACTTCAGGCGCCTAAAGGGAGCATTTTGCAAGTGTTTTGTATTTTATTTTCACCAAAAAAAGTTCGTTCAGAGGGGTCCTAGGCTCTTTAACAATAAGACTTTCAACTAAATATAAAAAGATGTTTCATGTGGTTTGTAAGGGACATCCAAACACAGAGTGGTATAAAACTGCTGTTGAAGCTGCAAGATTGCTTCTACAGGACGTGCCGGTAGACATCCAAATTAAACAGCATTTCTAAGAAACTCATAGAAGAAAATAAAAAAAAAGTAAAATTTTTCAAATGAATTTCATGTGTGACATTTTCTTGTTCGCGCGATTTACCGCTTCGGGCGGTAGGCTCATGATGAGGGCCAGTGTTGCAAGATTTGTGCCCCTTTACGAATAGATGCCAGAGATCAGTTATTGAAAACCATTTTGAAAAAGGGAAGAAAAATGCCAATCACCAACTCAGTTCACATCTCAGAATGAGACATTTCTCTATGTGGTACTACTATAAAGGAGAGCATCGTTAATAAGGTAAAGGAAGCGTGCACGTATAGCATTTTACTAGCAGATGGAAACCGTGATATTTTGGAAAGGACAACAATTCCATGTGTTGCGCTTTATTGGCTTTTAGAACTGGAAGCGATTGACAACGTAAAAACCATAGCCTATGCCAGACCAGATGGTCTGAACAACACAAGTGCATCAGAGTATTTAAGGAGCACTTTATACGAATGATGTAATCATTAGGAATCCTTTCCATTGAAGGAAATACCGCCACAAGAAAAAGCGCTTTTCAGTTGCAATCAGCGGCATGTAAGTCGTCAT
>JABUQX010015909.1:17500-32500 GCA_015478945.1 Trachelipus rathkii | reverse complement strand
TTCATCCCTGGCCCAGGTGGAACCACAACCATTACCCCTCACAAAAACCCTCCATGTCACTCCTATTATGCACCTTTATTTTCGCCTCTGCCAAACTCTCACATTTTCTCTCCTCAGAATTCGTTTACTGACTCAATCCACTTTTCTTCGGTTCCAGCCGGTCGATTCCCAAACACACTCACTACTATACATTCGCTTAACCAATATCTTCCACCTTTTCCTTTTCCACATGACCAAACTATCTAAACGTACTTTCATGTTATTCTCTCATTTACCCCTTTTTCCACCACATAACTTTAATAGTTCATTCGGTCATTTTATCCAATTCTTTGCACAACTTCCGCCCCTAAGAGGTCATACTGAACACGTTGAACTGTTAGCATCGGATATTACCTCTAATGTCAAGGACGATAGTCTCACTACTATTACATTACACAGGTAACAAGTAACCCTCATGTGAAGGCCCTAGCGCACTCAGACTTTGTCCCTTTACATCAACCAAGAATTTAATAGCACAGCACTTCTGCCATTCACACTTTCCTACTAAACTCTGCATCATTATGCAATCTTCATTCAAAACTATATCCTAAATATTTAAACTCAGACACTTGTTCACAGCAGCTCCACCATCTAACATAAACTTCACACCGAGGACTATCCTCACTTACAACCATAACCTTAGCTCTTATGTACGTTACTTTCAAAACCTCCTTTTACACACCACACCCAGCCAAATCTCTTTACCAATCCTCTAAAACTCTCTTCAGATTCACCAACACAAAACAAATCATCCGATATAATAGGTAGGGCACCCTCCACTCACCTCCCATTCTCCATCATTCGTAACCATTTCCTGCCACCCGGATCTCTAAATATCTTTCCAACTAAGCCCATCCATATACAAATTAAATAACCAAGGGGAACAGTAGACGCACATCCCTTTGCCCTCCCCCACTCCCTATTAATATTGAAAAACTAATAATCGCGTTTTGGACACCAATTTATTCTTGCACACGCGTTCATTATCGCACACATACTTTGATTCCATGTAAGACCTACCACCACACCATATATTACTAGCACCTGCCATAAGGCTTCCCTATTAATCCTATATACGCCTGTTGCAAATCCATGAAAACTAAAACAATTTATTCTTCCTTCTCCCTCATTTTCTTCAGTCATTTGTTTCAATGTAAAGGTTTGATCCACACACCCTCTACCACTCCTAAAGGCCGCACCTTGTTCTCACCAATCAGTCTTCAGTCACTCGGACCTACTCTTCGGACTAAGAATAGCCAGCATATATCTTCCCTACAGAAGCACTCAATAAACTAATTCCCTTATAATTTCTTACGAGTTCCTCTTATCTTCCTTACCCTTATATAAGGTACTATTACTGCTCTTCTCCAGTCCCTCGGAACATACCCGTCATAACGCATTTATATACACAACTTCGAAATTCCAATTCAATCACATCTCGCCTCGTCGTTCTTGATCATTGATATATATAATAATATATATGATAATATATATATATATATATATATATAATATATATATTATATATATATATATTATATATATATATATATTAATATATAGAGCCTGCGATCAATTATGTACTTCTTTTCAAGCTACCCGCTGTCTTCACGCGCAAGTAGAATCTCCTTGCACCACTATTGTTTTTCTGCCCGTATTCAAAATCTTCTTCTCTTTAAATGCATGTGGCAAGACACCTCACAGACCAAAGTGCCTTAAAGGGAAGTATCAATGTGGAGAAAGTTGAAAATATATTATATATATATATACAGTATAGCTATATATATATATATATACTATATATATATTATATATTATTATATTATATATATATTATATATATATTATATATATATATAACTAATATTATATATATATATGTATATATATATATATATATATATATATATATATATATATTATTATATATATGAGTAGTATAGTAGATATATATATAGTATATATATATATATATATATATATATATATTAGTATATATATTATATATATATATATAATATTATATATATATATTATATACATAGATAATATATATATATATATAATATATATATATATATATACTATATATTAAAATATTATATATATATATATATACTATAATATATATATATATATATAATATTATATATATATATATATCTATATATATATATATATCATATATATATATATATAATATATTATATATATACTATATATTATATATATATATATACTATATATATATATACTTATAACTATATATATACTATATATATATGTGGAGGACAGGATTTCCTGCCCTCACAATAATTATGTATGCCTCGTGATAGCTCTGTATACCTGTTATTAAACACCTGTAACATCACTCAAAAAGGGGTTCTCTGTATGTTTAAATTTTAAATATGTTGGTATTTCATTATGTAGAATATTCGGTGACTTTCTGTATGGACTATTGTCGTGGAAAATGAGTTCACCCTGAATGCTGGCGAGAATGCCTGGCATTCGAGAAAAAATAAGTCAGTAAGGCTTCAAGTTACAAGAAGAGAGGTCGCATTAAGCTTCGGTCGTTAAAAGACTGGAGAATATGTGTTTTGATTATAGTAAATTTATAGGTTACTCTAGCAATCTATCATTAATGTGAACTAAGCCTCACTCATGTGCAATTAAGGGATTGATTGCATTATTAATAGTTTAAACACTGATACTCTATTTACCTATATCAATTTAACTTAATTTTAGAAATAAGATAAAAAGTAATTACCCCTTTCATTACCACTGTATTAACTCTTCAAGGGTTAATACAAAGAAATGGCGAACCCAGAGTGAACTCGAACAAACAAAAATCTAATATACAAAAGTGAAGTGCAAACAAACGCAAAATCATAATAAACAAAATTTTAATCAGTGAAGTGAAAAAAAGTGCCGATCAAAACACAAACACACACAAAAAACATATAAAATAAAATAAAACAGTTCAAACTCCCAAGAAAAAAAAAAGAGAAATAGAAACCCTACCGCAAATGAAGGCATACAAACTTTCCCCTAAAACAAAAAAAAAAAAAAAAGAGAAAAAAAAAAAAAAATCCGTTAAAGATGCCAAGTCTAAAAGAAAGTCACCAAGAGTTCAAACGAAGAGGAACAATTTGGTATTGTGACTCGGTCTCAATCATCAAGACCCCATCACACTCCCCCAGAAGTAGCCCCTCCTATCGAGGGGGTAAATGAAGAAGGTGACTCGTCGCTATACGAGACAGAGTCGGAAAGCGAAAGCCAAGGAGGGCATGAAGCAGCAAGCCTGGTGAAAAGTCACCTTTTCCCCCAACTCTCTTGGAAAGAAAAAAAGGAGAAGAGTCTTCCCCTCGAATGCCTTATCCCCCCTTCAACGAATTTGACGCCCTTGAGTGGATTCGGCAGACGACCATGATTTTTAACCTTATAAAATCACCCGACCGAGGGAAAGGGTAAGACCTACTTGGCATCGAAATGCCAAGCTAGCATTAACAAATTCATCGTGACAACTTCCCTACAAGGACATTGTTTTCCAAAATATCACGATAACTATGACCGATGTCTCTGGGAATCCCGTCATTCGATGGAATTTAAAGCAATATGTTTTCTACGAGTTACCCGAAGAAATAGAAGCAAAATTCTTTAAGAAGCAATTGATGTTAAAAGATGACATGTATTTTTCTAAGGCGAAATCTTTTTTTAGATTCTTAAAAAAATTTCGTGATCCCAGTCCAAAAACATTTCATTTAGCCTTTCAATTTATCGATAACCGAGAATTTTTTAACAAACTTTTTAATGCTATTGCTCACCAACCCCAAACCCCCCGAGGGGGGAGAACCGAATGGCAGCCTGTAAACGCCGTACGATCAGCAGAAGAGAAAGTCACCAAGCTGCCGGGCAGAGAGGTCTCTGCGCAAGAGAGAGAAATAAGTCGACTGATAATCTCTCATGAAAAGTCAGCTGAAGAAATGAGGTCACTCGCCAAGAGCGTAATAGAACTCGCGAAGACGATGTGTCAGAATGCGAAGAATTCCCCCACCCCCAGCAATAATCAGGGTTCAAGAGAAAGAGGCTTCAACCGATCAGCTTATAACAATGTTGCAGCTGGCCCAAGTACTGAAGGTCTTTGTAGGTTCCATAGGAAATTCTTGCATAAATCATTTAGGTGTGAAGGTCGATATTGCCCAATGTATGCCTTAATTCCACAACCCCCGGCAACTCCTTCTCCCCCGCAGCGGAACTCCAACATTTCGAACCAGGGAAATGGAGAGGTTGGCCTGTGAGACGACTCCCAGGCCAGATGGGGGTAAATATGTGGGAGAATAACGCTTTTGTGAGTAGAAATCTTTGTAATTGTTTACCCTGCAATTTCTGTATGAATAAGTCTAATTTTGGGCGGGGAAATGTTAATTTCAATTATGGTAGAAGGCATCGATTCACTAATGGTAGCTCATAACAATAACCGGTAGGAAATTAATAGTCATAAATCATAATAATGTGTAATTGCCAGTAACTATGATAGGGACAATTTTATAATAATAGATCACCATGTTTAATAAAAAGATTATGAGATGGGCTATAGCAGTACGGTATATGATAATGATGACGTGTTGCATATATAATAACAAAGCTTCTATAATATGATGGGTATTAGCTAATCTTATATTGACCATAATAGATAATAGGGCATGTTAAGTAATAATTGTAATATATTACCGTGGTATGATGGAAATTGTAATGTAGATATTAATAGATTTAATGGAGTAGAGAATACTCTTACTTGTAAAGATGATCAGAGGCAGGAGCGGGTATAATTAACAATGCATCTGAAATCGAAAGTTTTAACGGTGAAACGATGACTCAAATGGCTGAGGCAGGGGCTTCTAGTGAGTCAGCCTCTCCCCCACACGAGTCAACCATCAAGAAGTCAGTAGGGGTAGAGTCTCTTCAACTTTTAATTGTAACTCAAATGCATGGTGAAAGATTAATAAACTAAAAGATATACAATAGTAGTGATTGTAGATTAGGAAAATGGGGATTTAAGGGCCATTTAGTGATGCAATAACGGTTTTATAAATTCTTATAATTATATTGAAAAGCAATAGCCTTGTGAATGAGTCGCTGTTTTCCCCCACGAGGTCGACCTGCTCCCCCACTCCAATCACTGGGGAGGCGGGGATGGAGGCGATTCAGACTTGTGACTCCATACTTGTTATAAAATAATGACAAAAAATGAATTGTAATTATATGAAGGGGCGAAATGCCTTTCTGGAAAATGAATTGTATTAGCCTTTAGGGATGAAGGAGGTCTTCTCCTTCCTGATTAAGCATGAGGGCATCATTAGTTTTAAGAAATAATGCATTATGACTTATCTGGTAATACTGTAGTGGAAGTTTCTGGCAACTCAACTGAAATCGTTGCAGCTGTTAGAGATATAGTTTTTGATAAATTGTATTACATTTCGGATAAAACTAACAATGAATCTTATTTACTAGATACCGGAAGTTGCCTCGACCTGGTGGTAGCGTCTGAATTAGATAAGGGGGGTGCCGTTATTGGCACTGCCAGAGCCGCAAATGGAGGCTGCATGAATATTTATAATAAAAGGGTAATTAAAATTGATTTGGGGTTAGATAGATTTTACAATGTGCATGCCTACGCTGCAGATATCAAATTTAATGTTCTCGGCATGCCTTTTCTCAAAAAACACGGGTTCATTATTGACTTTAGGTACCATTATCTATTAGATCCTAGCACGAAACGTAGTATTTCTCTTAGTAATGAGGCTTTCGATTTTTCTGAGCATGTTCGAAATTCTATCTTCCCTCTAGCCGCTGTCTCTTTAAATATACCGCTTTGCGAATATGAATTAATTAATGATTTAATTAGAAAATATCAAGTCTTGTTCTTAAATCCCTATGAAGCACCTAATTTAAATTTAAAGAATGAACAGCTTGCAAGGTGGCACTTTATATGCGCAAAGTACCGGAGAAAACGGGGCGGGGCTTATATTAACAGCTGTGAGAACGATTTTGCTGCTCGCTCACAACTCGATGGTAACGAAACTGTAGGGGAGGGGGGGGGGGGGGTGAAATTGTAGTTGGGAGGGGCGTTGAAGATTTGCACTGTGGTGAGGGGGAGGAGAGAGAGAAGAGTGCCCTTTAAAAGAAGAGATTTTATGCGAGTTGGCGGCAAATTACCCATACCATGTAGAGGTCAAAGGCACGCCGATACAGCTAAGGAGTAGAAGTATAGCACCGCATCTTTTTGAAAAGGCCAAGAAGGAAATCAATAAATTATTGGACGCGGGGGTCATTTCGCGGGGGAGAAGCGATTGGGGTTTCCCAACTAGTTTCTTGCCAAAGTCGGACGGCAGAGTTCGTTTAGTCGTTGATCTGAGGTTATTAAACCAGAGATCAACCTCTGACAATTTTACTCTGCCTAAGATTAAAGATATCATATTGCAATTGCAACATTGCAAGTTGCTAACACGGCTAGATATTCGGCAGGCTTACTATAACGTGCCAATCAGCGAGGAAACAAAGAAATATTTCACTATTACTTGTCCTTTTGGTAACTACAGTTTTAACTATTTAATACAAGGGCACAAGTGTTCATCTAGTGCTTTCCAGCGCCTCATGTCGATTTTATTTGGAGATTTAAAGAATGTTTTTGTTTATTTAGATGACATATTAATTGCCAGTTCAACTCTTGAAGAACATGTTGCAATGTTGGAGAAGGTTTTAGAGAGATTGAAGTATATGAAAATTTATATGAACCCAAAAAAATGTGTACTTGCAGTCGGAGAAACAGATTTTCTAGGTTTCAATATTAGCGAGAAGGGGGTTAAGCCTAGTAAAGAGAAAATCGATGCAGTGGTGAATGTTGCAAAGCCAACAACTATCAAAAACTATAGGCATTTCTCCGGTCTATATAACTCTCGAATCACAAACATATCGGGCGGCTCAATTGTTGCACCCTAACGAAAATGTTGAGGGAAAACGCTCCAATAAAAGGTTTCTTAGGTGAGTGGAAGCCGACCGGGCATTTCAAGAAGCTAAAGCGGCAATGGTGAGCGCCACCCTGTTGTCGTTCCCTGATGAAAAAACTGAGTTACTATTATACACGAAGGTGAGCGAGCTCACTATAGCCAGTGCTCTGATGGGAGAAGAGAATGATCAGACGAAGGTTTTCGCTCTTTATAGTACCATCCTGAATGAGGTGGAGGTGGCACTACCACAGCTGGTTAAGGAATTACTATGCGTCAATAACAGTTTACAAAAATATGCTTACTTAATTGCAAATAGGAAAGTCAATATCTGTACCAGTAACAGTGGGTTAATCACAGCTTATACAAAAAAAGTGCCTCGAAAATTCATAATATTCGGGAAATAAATTTATTGAATGCCATTGCAAATTTTGACGTTGAATTTAAATTGGTCTCTAAGGCTAAAAATAAATTGGCGATAATTTTGACAGAATTGGCTAACGAAAGAGATAAGATCATAGAGGCTGGGGAGTTGCAATTGCAATTAGCTTGTATAGAAGATGGGGAGTGGGCGTGGCCCAAAGAAATTGCCATGGAAACGGGGTTACAATTGGAGAAAGAAGCTTTGTGAATGAATTCTTAGCAATGTTCTTTGGCGGAAGGTGAAGTCTTTTAGAATTCTAATCGTTAAAAGGATGGCGACGCTACACCTGGCAAAACAATACTAATGAGAATAGTAATAATCGTTCCAATACAATTTCAAAAGTAAGTATTCAGGGTAAGTGTCTTTAATCAGAATAGAAATAATAATAATAATCCATCCATCCATCACTCAACCATAATATAATAATAATAATAATAATAATAATAATAATAAAAAAAAAGCGATAGTAGTGGTAATAATAATAATAATAATAATAAAAAAAAAATAATAATAATAATAATAATGAGAATAATAATAATAATAATAATAATAATAATAATAATAATAATAATAATAATAATAATAATAATAATAATAATAATAATAATAATAATAATAATAATAATAAAAATAATAATAAAAAATAATAGTAAAAAATGAAGTAATAATGATAATAATTAATAATAAAAGCAGTAGTAGTAGTAAAATAATAATCAATAATAAAATAATAATAATAATTAATAATAATAATAATGAATAATAATAATAATAATAATGAATAATAATAATAATAAAAATTAATGAATAGCGATAGTGGTAGTAGTAGTAGTTAGTATAGTAGTAATAATAATAGTGGCAATGGTAATAGTAGCGAAGCTGGTGATGATAATGACTTTGATGATTTTGTGATAAATACTATAACATACAGTAAAAGGGGGTTAAATGGGATGATAAAGAAAATGCAGGATGGTGTAGATTTCGGGGAAATAGCTATCGAGCAAGAAACTGATAGTTATATAAAAGACCTGATAAGGGGAATGAAAAATAGTGGATTGAAGGCCTGTTACAAAGAATTCATCCATCGGGGCAAAGAGCTGTCTTTGGCGGTTGACATCTCTACAGGCGCAGCTAGAATATTAGTACCGGAAAATCTGGTGGATGATGTCATAGAGAAAATACATAATACAAATCACTTGGGAATTAAACGGACTTTGACTATCCTGAAAGCGGATTTTGCCTTCAGATTTATGCATAGTAGAGTAAAGAAATTTATACAGAGTTGTGAAATCTGAAAGCAAAATCCGCTTTCAGGATAGTCAAAGTCCGTTTAATTCCCAAGTGATTTGTATTATGTATTTTCTCTATGACATCATCCACCAGATTTTCCGGTACTAATATTCTAGCTGCGCCTGTAGAGATGTCAACCGCTAAAAGGACAGCTCTTTTGCCCGATGGATTGAATTCTTTGTAAACAGGCCTCTCAATCCACTAATTTTTCATCTCCCTTAACATCAGGATCCTTTATATAACTATCAGTTTCTGCTGATAGCTATTTCCCCGAAACATCTACACCATCCGTTGCATTTTTTCTTTTATCATCCCCTTATTACCTCCTTTTTTACTGGTATGTATAGGTATTTATCAACAAAAATTATCAAAGTCATTATCATCACCAGCTTCGCTACTATTATCATTTGGCACTATTATTAATTACTACTATACTACTACTACTATTACTACTATTAACTATTAATTATTAATTATTATTATTATTATGATTATTTTATTATTATTATGATTATATTATTATTATTATTATTATTCATTATTATTATTATTATTATTATTTACTACTTACCTTATTCGCTTTTATATATTATTTATCATACTACTACTATCGCTTTACTATTATTTTTATTATTATTATTATTATTAATTATTATTATTATGAATTATTATTATTA
The DNA here is from genome assembly GCA_015478945.1 of Trachelipus rathkii. NCBI lineage: Eukaryota > Metazoa > Arthropoda > Malacostraca > Isopoda > Trachelipodidae > Trachelipus > Trachelipus rathkii. The sequence goes on along the minus strand of JABUQX010015909.1, from coordinate 23,069 downwards.
TTATTATTATGTATTATTATTTATTATCTATTATATTCATTATTATTATTATTTATCATTATTAGTATATTATATTGTTATATTACTATTATAATTATTATTATTTTTCATTATTATTATTATTATTTATTATTATTATGTATATTATTACTTATTATTATTTATCTACTCTCATTATTATTATTATATTATTAATTCATCTATTATTTATTATTATTTCTTTTATTATTACTATTATTATTATTATATTTTCATTATTATTATTTTTTTATTATTACTATTCTCATTATTATTTATTATTATAATACTCCAGCAAAGTCTTGTTCTTTTAACGTTCGATTTAAAGGATTAACCCTTCCCAAAAGGAATTCTGAGAAATTCCATTCACCAAAGCTCTTCCTCAATTGTAACCCGGTTTCTTATGGCAATTCTTTTGGCCCACGCCCACCTCCCCATCTTCTATAACAAGCTAATTGCAATCGCAACTCCCCAGCCTCTATGATCTTATCTCTTTCGTTAGCCAATTCTGTCAAAATTATCGCCAATTTATTTTTAGCCTTAGAGACCAATTTAAATTCAATGTCAAAATTTGCAATGGCGTTCAATAAATTTATCTCCCGAATATTATGAACATTTGTGGCACTCTTTTTTGCATAAGCTGTGATTAACCCACTGTTACTGGTACAGATATTGACTTTCCTATTTGCAATTAAGTAAGCATATTTTTGTAAACTGTTATTGACGCATAGTAATTCCTTAACCAACACTGTGGTAGCGCCACTTTCCACCTCAGCTGAGTAGGTACTCATAAAGTGACGAAAAAACCTTCGTTGATCATTCTCTTCTCCCGATTAGCGCACTGGCTATTAGTGAGCTCGCTTACCTTCGTGTATAATAGTAACTCAGTTTTTTCATCAGGGGAACGACAACAGGCCTGGTGGCGCTCACATAGCGCTTTAGCTTCTCGAAATGCCCGGTCGGCTTCCACCCCCCTAAGAAAGCCTTTTTTATTGGAGGCGGAGTTTTCCTTCAACATTTTCGTTTAAGGTTGAACAATGTGAGCCGCCCCGGACTTATGTTGATCGGGCAGAAGTCTTGAAACGAGAAAGCCCTAAGTTGTTGATCAGTTGTGGCTTCTTGCAACGATTCACTACTGCATCGATTTCCTTGCTAGCCCTGCCACTCCCTTCTCGGGGCTACCATCGTTGGAAACCAGGAAATATTCTGTTTCTCCGACCGCAAGCTACACATTTTTTGGGGTTTTCAGGTAAATTTATCATATACTTCAATCTCTCCTAATACCTCTCCAACATTGCAAACATGTTCTTCAAGAGTCGAACTTACAATAATATGATCAATCTAAATAAAACAAAAAACATTCATTTCTAAATCTCAAAGGTAAGATCGGACATTGAAAGGTGAAGGCGCTGGGAAAGCACTAGATGAAACCACTTGTGCTTGTATCTAGAATGAGTTAAAACTGTTAGTTACCAAAAGGACAAGTAAATAGTGACAATATTTCTTCTTTGTTTTCTCCGCTGATGGCACGTTCTTATAGTAAGCCTGCCGAAATCTAGCCGTGTCGTGTTTGAGCAACTATGCAATGTTGCAATGTGCAATATGATATTCGTTAATCGTTAGCAGAGTAAATGTCAGAGGTGATCTCTGGTTTTAAAAACCCAGCGATCAACGACACACGAACTCTGCGTCGACTTTGGCAAAAGAAACTAGTTTGGGAAACCCCCAATGCCTTTCTCCCCCGCGAAATGACCCCGCGTCCAACTTAATTTATTGATTTCCTCTGGCCTTTCAATAAAGATGCGGTGCCTACTATTCTACTCCTTAGGCTTATCGGGTTGCCTTTTGACCTCTACATGGTGATGGGGTAATTTGCCGCCAAACTTTCGCATACAAATCTCTTCTTTTAAGGGGCACTCTTCTCTCTCCCCCCCCCTCATCAACAAGTGCAATCTTCAACCCCCTCCCAATAGTACAATCTCTTACCCCCCTCCCCCCTCCCCTACAGTTTCGTTACCATCGGGTTGTGAGTAAGCAGCAAAATCGTTCTCACATGCTGTTAAACATAAGCTCTGCCCTGTTTCCTCCGATACTTGCACATATAAATTGCACCTATGCAAGCTTGTCATTCTTTAAATTTAAACATTACGGCGATCATCAGGGATTAAGAACAAGACTTGATATTTTCTAATAAATCATTAATTAATTCATATCGCAAGCGTATTTTAAAGAGACAGCGGGCTAGAGGAAGATAGAATTTCGAAAACATGCTCCAGAAATCCGAAAGCGCTCATATACTAGAGACAATCACTACGTTTCGTGCTAGGATCTAAATAGATCAATGGTCTACCTTAAGTCAATAACTGAACCCCGCTGTTTTTCTCCCGAGAAAAGGCAGATGCCGAGATACATAAATTTGATGATCGTGCAGCGCCGTAGGCATGCACATTGAATTTAAAATCTAATTCTAACCCCAAATCAATTTAATTACCCTTTTATATATTAAATACTTCATGCAGCCTCTCATTTTGCGGCCTTGGCCAGATGCCAATAATGGCACCCCCCTTTATCTAATTCAGACGCTGTACCACCAGGTCGAGGCAAATTACCGGTATCTACGTAATAAGATTCGGGATGGCTGTTGATTTTATCGAACATGTAACTACAATTTACTCCAAAAACTTATATCTGCTAACCAGCTGCAACCGCATTTCAGTTTGGAGTCTGCCAGTAAGACTTCACTACAGTAGTTCAACCAGATAACGTCACATGCATTATGTTCTTAAAACTTCATTATCCCTTCATGGTGTAATCGGAAGGCACGACAGAGAACCTCTTCATCCCTAAAGCCTAATACTCAATTCATTTCAGAAAGAGTATTCCGCCCGCCTTCATTTAATTACAAGATTCAATTTTTGTGCATATTCGTATCAACAGTATTGGAGATCACAAGTCCTGAATCGCCCTCCATTCCCGCCTTCCTCCCAGTGATTGGGAGTGGGAGAGGAGCAGGTCGACTCGCGTGGGGGAAACAGCGACTCATTCACAAGGCTATTGCTTTCAAAGTAATTATTAGAATTTACAAAACCGTGTTATTGCCATCACTATGGCTATCATTCCTAATTCTACAATCACTACTATTTATTATTGTCATATTTTTATAACACCGACTGCATTGAGTTACATAACGAACGCTTGAACGACTGACTCACCCCTACTGACCTTCTTGATGGCTGACCTCGTGTGGGGGAGAGGTCTGACTCACTAGAAGCCCCCTGGCACCCTCAGCATTTTGAGTCATCCGTCTTTCAAAGTTTAAAACTCTTCGATTTCAGCATGCACTTGCTTAACCTTAACCCGCTCCTGCCTCTGATCATCTTCACAAGTAATATTTCTACTCCACTTAAATCTATTAATATAATTAACATTTCCATCATACCCACGCGGTAATATACCATTACAATTATTACTAACAGCCCTATTATTACTTAATGGTCTCATTAAAGTTCAGTATTACCCTTCATTATTAGCTAGAAAGCTTATGTATAATCAACAAATTCTGCGCACATTCACGTGCATCATTATCATCACTAACGTTAAGTGTAACTGATAATTAATCATTTTTCATTTACCACTGCGTGATTATTATTATATTAAAATTGTCCCCCTATCATCAGAGTCTACGCCAATTACCACTTATTTTTCGATTAATGACTATACATATTCTAACCGTTTATTTATGACGATCTTCATCAAATGATGCCTTCTACCATAATTGAACATTAACATTCCGCCGCCCAAAAATTAGACTATATTCATACAGAAATGCAGGTGTAAACAAATTTACAAAGATTTCTACTTACTAAAACGCGCTTCGCTTCTCCCGACATATTACGCCCCATTCATGGCCTGGGAGCCTCGTCGCTACACAGGCAAACCTCTCCATTTCCCTGGTTCCGAAATGTTAACGTTCGCTGCGGTGGGAAGAAAGGATGTTGCCGGGCGGTTGTGGAATAGCGCATACATGCGGCAATTATCGACCGTTCCACCAGAATATTTATGCAAGGATTTCCGGTATGGAACCTAAAAAAGACTTAGTAACTGGCCAGCTAGCAAACCATTGTTATAAAAGCTGATCGGTGAAGCCTCTTTTCTTTTGAACCCTGATTATTGCTGGGAGGTGGCCGTGGTGGAGGTCTTCGTAATTACCGTGACCAATCATACCGTCTTAGCTTAGCTCGCTAGATTACTTTGGCGACAGTCCCGACATTCATTTCCTCAGACACTGAGCCACTTTCTCAAATGACGACGATTATCAGTTCGAATGTGACTCTTCTCTCTCTTTCGCCGCAGGGACCGAGACCCTCTCGGCCCGGCTCAGTCTTGTGTGACTTTCTCTTCTGCTGTCTCGGTACCTAGGCGTTTACAGGCGCCTGCCATTCCCGGATTCTCCCCGGGAGGTGGTTTAGGCGTCTTTGCGCCTGCGAGCAACCGTTTTTGGAGATAAAAATCTTGTGAAAAAATGTCGGGATACGTCGCGGGCAAATTTCAATAATTCCTCAAAACTCCATGGTCCTCTTCTCTGTTGTCATGAGGCGTATCAAATCCGTCGTAAATTGCTGAAGGTTAATCGTAAGAGAAAGAAGCTTCTCTGAATAAATTTATGCATCGTTGTCAGTTATTGAATCGAAGCTGGTGGATAATCCGAGGCATTTCTTTTATCTCACTGCATAGTCGGATGGAAGATCTCCCTCCTTCATTTTGATCCGAAAAGACTTCTTCATCCTTGCGTTCTTAGCGATTTCTGGTTGCATAGAGTTTCTCTATTACTTTACTAATTATTATAAAACAATCGTGCTTTAGGGGATTTCACATGAATTTGTAATCTTGGCTTAGCGCAGTTTCAGGATGCCAATAGTTCTTTACCTGTTCAGCCTTCGGCGTCGGTGATATTTATTAAGCGTTAAAGATATACGTAAACCATTGGTTGATCTGCCGTAACTCCACTTCAAGGGCGTCCTCAAATTCGTTAGAAAAGGGGATGCATTGTGACCCGGGAGCACAGGGACCTCTTCTTTCTTTTTTTTACTTTCCAAGGAGTGGGGAAAAGGTGACATTATCTGCACCAAGGTTTCTGTGCTTCATGCCCTCCTAGTCTCAAAGTCGCAAACTCTAAACCGTATAGTGACGAGTCACCTTCCTTCATTTAAGCCTTCGGTCGGGGGGACTTCTTCTTGGGGAGTGTGATGGGGTCTTGATGATTTGAGAGCGAGTCACAATAGCCAAGTTGTTCCTCTTCGTTTGGAACTCTTGGTGACTTTCTTTTTAGACTTGGCATTTATAGCAACGGTTTTTTTTTTTTTTTTTTTTTTTTTTTTTTTTGTTTAGCGGGAAAGCTTGTATGTCTTTTGCCCGGTTAGGGTTTCTGTTTTCACTTGCTTTTGGTTTTTGTATTTTGAACCTGTTTTATTTCATTTATATTGGTTTTTGGTGGTTGTGTTTGTGATCGGCGGCTTTTTTCTTTTTCCTTCATGATTAAAATTTTGTTATA
>JABUQX010015909.1:0-10000 GCA_015478945.1 Trachelipus rathkii | reverse complement strand
GCATTCGACGCAATTGAAATGCAACTGACTGTTTGAATAAAAACTTAAATCATATTGATCAAACACACAATTCTTTACTGTCGTACACCTCAATCATCAGCAGCTCCGATTTAACCTGTAGTCTTCCATGTAACTCGCGCCAATGTTCTGGCATCTCACAGGCCAACGCACTGAACAGTGTCCTTCACTGACTGAGAATGGTGCCCCATGAGGCTTACGGCGCAGTAGTATCCAATCAAAGCCTTTTTTCGATCGACGGAATAAAAGCGTTCACGTCTCCTTCTAAGACTTGGAGACAAACAAGCATCCCTTTTAGTCTCTTATCACTACACTCAGTCATATTGTCACTCCCAGTATTGTAATAAACGTCTCTTACCTCTCCTCTTCTTCATGCCTATCTAAGTCGTAGAACCCAACTCATAAACATCGAAGACTGCCTTTTCCTTTAAATCATACGATTGTTATGCACGAGCTGTAGAGACAAGATGTACGACTATGTCAAGTCATAGCAGCCGCCTCGCTATCTCTCAGTACGAAACCCGTAATTCCAAGAAGAACGTTATAATCAGATCGGAGTATTAAGCGGGTTGCCTTTCTTCAGAACTCGTGGCATTTGATTGACTGGATGGTCTGCATGCCCACGGTCTCTGACTACACAAAATTCCTTTGGTATATTCAAGAATCAGTCCCAGTGCTTCGGCGATTTGCATTTTAGCATTCTTTTAACACTTCATACGATGATTTTTTCTTTACCTTTCCGATGGCTCCTAATCACATTTCCACAATATGTTGATTGTGCTGCGAGGTTTTGACAATGTCCAAGGTCTTGGATTGGAGATCATTTACAGCTGGCTCTAACATCGCAGAGTACTTCGAGATCAATATCATAGCCATGATGAATGTGACGACTTACATGCCGCGAATGCATCTGAAAAGCGTTCTTCTTGTAGCGCGCGTATTCCATTTCAATGGCAAAGACACACGAAACAAGATCATCGACAACCACAAGCCCACGCATTTTTCCGGATCCAGTTCTCTGGGGTCGTGACATAATCGTCAATGGCTTTCGCAATGGTTTTTACGTCAATCGCTTTCAGTTCTACAAAGCCAAAATAGCGCAACACTATGGAAATTGTTCTTTTCCAGAATATCAGCGGTTGTCACTGCAGTAAGCTCATACGTAGCACGCCTTCTCTTACCTTATTACGATGCTTTTCCATTTGTAGTGTACCACAGTAGAGAAATGAGTCTTCATTCTGAAATCTGAACTGATTGGCTATCTGGAGTTGTCTTCCCCTTCAAAATGGCTTTCAAATGAAGGCTGATCTCCGGCATCTATTCGGTAGCGGCACAAATCTTGCAACACTCCCATCATGCGCATGATCTGGCCTACCCCGGAAGCAGGGTTTTTAATTAAATCCGCGGACGTACAAGAACAATGTCACACATGAATTAATTGAGGATAGATATTTTTTTTTTAATTGTCTGCTTTCTATTGATTTTCTTTGACATTGCTGAGTAAAATTTGGATATGGCGTCTACCGGCACGTCCTGTCAGGAACAATCTCTGCAGCCCCCTTTCAAACAGCACGGCTTTATATACCACTCTGGTTTGTTATGTCCTCATAATACGATGAACATCTCTTATACTTAGTGAAAACCGGTCACCTTTATTCTAGTAAGGAGCCTAGGAACCCCTCTGAACGAACTTTTATTTGGTGAAAATAAAAATACAAAACATGCAAAATGCTCCCTTTAGGCGCCTGGAGTATGTACAGCCAAGAGATGAATATGTCTCCAGACCATTCATAATTATTTCCTCTTTAAGCTGGGTAGCACTCTTTCAAAAATTATAGGTCTTAGGTGGAAGTTTCCCACAGTCTTTCTACGTAAACTGTTTCCTTATTCTCAGTCCAAAACTCAGAAATGCAATGCGGTCAACGTACTTCTACAATCTCATTATGGTGAAAATACAATGCAAAACTTGGAAAAATGCTCCCTCTTGGGTGCCTGAGTATGTCACGACAAGGTGAATATGTCTCAACATTATAATTGAATTTCCTCTCTTAAGTGGCCAGTAAGCATCTTCACAAAAAATTATTAGGTTCTTAGGTGGATCCAACACTCTTTCAGTTAACTGGTTCTTTTTCTCAGCTTCGACAATCATAGCAATCGGAATGGTCAACGTATCTACCACACTGTCCAATTTATCCCGTAAGACTGTCAACTACTGCAAACGCTGAGCTCCCGACAATATGAGAAACACATGCTTGGAAATCGTCGAAGGGTCTGGCCCTGGGTGTGGTTCTTCATATGCGAAATAGACAAAGTAGGAGGATTGCACTCTACGCTGGTGTCATGGGTGGCCAGTCTTAAGTCTCGAATTTATTGGGCCGTATATTCTTCTCTCGTTTTCACCGCTACATTGGATCCAACCCTCATTCATCAGCAGTCTCCTCTTCTTCCACATTTACTGCAAACCAGTAGGGGGGCTATATATAATATATATACATATATATAATCATACTATATATACGTATATATCTTATAGTAGGGAGAGGTGAGTGATAGATGAGGATGAATAGTGTAGTGAGTCAGGTTATATATATACTCCCATAATATATATAATATATATATAATAAATAATATGTGTATGTATGGGTATGATATAGCTAATAATTTTACTAGCATTCAAAGATGTTAACAGAAAGAATTAAAGTACGAAAACTATGTTGAAAAGTCACGCTAATTTCGTCGTATATGTAATCAACACGAGAGGAGGGTTTTTTTTAAAATGAAGCTACCTCATGATGACCAGAGCGGGGAGTAACAGTCATGTGTTACAAAAATTCCTATTATAATGCAAGTAAATACACAAATTTTATAATATTTAGAAGTAATGGAGTACGTACAAAGGAATCTCCTAATATACCAATGATCTTTATGAAATTGAAAATATAGACTTTAACACAGCAGGCGGGTGCCTGAATATAGAGGTGGCGTCACGGGAGTGACGTTGAGGGAACACTATAATAAAGAATTGACGAACTTTCTTAACACCCAAAATCTAGAATTTATATATACATCATTCAACCATGTAAAAAGGAAACATAGATAGAATAACAACACAGTTCTTTTCTACAAATTAAAGAGCATATTATTAAAAGGCAGGTGATAAGTCCTGCCGTTATCGCAACGAGAAATGGAGAAAATGACGATCTGCAACATAGCCTTCGCATATATTTGTATATATAGTATATATATATTATATATTATATATATATATATAAATATATATATAATACAATATATATATAAATATATATACTAAATTGACGGAGAGAGATTTCGCAGCTGAACGGCCACCCGGAACGAGACGTTGGATCAAAAAAATTCGCTGGTAGACTCTATAAGAGTAAACACTTCTAGGGGGGGCAGTGCCCCCTCCCTGCCCCCTGACGACGCCCATGTATATATTTAGGGTTTTTGTGTGGTGTTGGTTTCTATTTAACGTCAGTTCTTATATGATATATATATCATGTAGTTATCATTAATATTTAGGTTTAGTTACTATATAATTATATAGTCTATAGGTATATGTATAGATATAAATATGATATGTTATTATACTATACTATATATAATATATATATATATATATATATATATAATATAATATATATATATATTATATATATTATATATATCATATATAATATAATATATATATATATTATATATATATATATATATATATTTAAAAATATTTTATTATATATACTATATATACTATATATTATATATATATATATATCTATATATTATATAATACTATATATAAAATATATATATAATATATATATATATTATATAATATATATATAGTATATAAAGTATGTAGGTAGTATATACTCCATCCCAGTAAAACTCCTCTTCCCAAATACCAGGAACTCTGGGCAGTTACTTGTAACCTGCTTCCTGTATTGCCCACATACGATCTTCTAACAAATAGTACAAGAGCAGCCCTTGCATTCCAAGTGTCCCATTCAAAAAGCCATCAACACCAATCCCGATTACTAGTTTCCAACTAACCAAGCAGCAAAACTTAAGTTTGTTCATCCCTCAACATTAAAATTGGAAAACATTTCTGCCAAGACACACTGTCCCATACTATACACTGTCCCGATAGGTTCTCCAAACTCACGCAAGAGTACTATCTTTCTCTCTGTCCCCTAAAACGCCTCCCACTATTACTCAAAATCCTGAAAAAAATGTGCCTAAACACAAAGAAAAGATCAATCACCAATCTAAAGATTATTCGTTAAAATGTAAAGCATCCGAATTTCTAAACCAAAACGACACTAACCCTATGATCGTAAAATAAATGTCAATAAATAGAGACCTCGGCCATAAGTCATTCCTGAGACAAAAGAAATGAAAACTCCATAGATTGTACTCCTAAACAAGTTAGTGCGGAAGCTCTTTCTGATCCTCTATAACTCTTCTTCCGAATTTCCTATCTCAGCACTCCCTAAAGGATTCTATGCCTTGGATGAAATGGATAATAGCTCCCAAATAGAGCTTGATGTGATGACCCACTCTCTTTTTAATGCTTCTTGAGCTTCCAAGAGAGACGAATGAAAAACTGTCCAACGTAAACTCTGCTAACGCTCTAAGCGCACTGGATCTGTTGGGAGGCAATTAAAAGGGACCCAGAGTCTCCATTCTTTAAATCAAATTGTCCTGAAAATCTTCCAAAGGATTTACTGCATGATCTTTACATTTTACCAGTTTTTTAAGGTTTTCTCAATTTTAAGAGTCTTCCTAATCTTTACAGGCTTAAATTAGTGTGGCTACGAGGGCCGCGGTAATATTTTTCGAGGGTTCGACTCCGACTCCGGTCAATATTTTAAAAATATCAGTTTCCTTTTCTACAATTTTAAATTTCCGGTTCCGGCTCAAATCATTTCAAATAGTGTGTGTTCCGGCTCCTGGTATAAAAAATTCGGTTCCAGCTTCGGCACCTCCCAAAACTTTGGATAGCTAGGCTCGGCAACCAGCCTTCTTTAAAAATATGTTTAACTCTCTTGAGAGAGTGTGAGAGTGAGATTCATTTGTCTGTCATGTCAGTAACTCTAGCTAATGTAACTTGGGAGATGTGACTATACTATCTACTACTATACTACTAGCTACTTTACTACTACTACTACTTTACTACTTAATAATAATCAATAATAATAATAATAATTAATAATAATAATAATAATAATAATAATAATAATAATTGAATAATAATATAATAATAACATAATAATAAATAATAATAATAATATAATAATAATAATAAAGGTAAAAATAATATATAACGAATAATAATAATAGATAGATAATGAATAATATAGTAATAATAAATAATAATTAATAATAATAATATTAGATAATAATATAATAATAATATTATAATAATAAAATATTAATACCGTAGCAGGGAATATAGCTTATATTTTCAATCTCTTCAACGATACTTATGTATTAAAGCCTCACATTCAAGGCAATACATGCACTCCTTCTCTTAGTCTTATTTCTGAAGTCATTCAATTTGGGATTTCATGCGTTACCAAATCAAACAGTGTTTCGGCTTACAGTACTCAAGTTATACAACGAGTAGAACTGCGCTTGTGACGCAAGTTTATGGGGATTCTAGCGTCAAAATGGTGTCGTACAAGAAAAAAGAGTCGAAACAACATAAAAAAAATTTTCCTGTACAGCCCGCCGCAGGTTAGGTTAGGTTAGGTTAGTTTTTTGTTTGGTTTATGGTATCAAGTTAAGTTAAGTTAGTTAAGTTAAGTTAATTATTGTTAGATTAGGCTTAATCCCAGTTTTAGAGTTAGGTCAGTTTAGGTGTAGGTTAAAAGTTGGATTAAGTTAGGTTAATCGTTAAGTTTTGTTTAGAGAAACTGTAAATTAATCCGATTTTTTTTTCAAATAAAGTGTCTAAGCATTTTCCTGCCCATTTGGCGTATAGTCCCCATTTATCGGTATTCAGAAGAAACCTTACGGCTAATCAGGCTCCTACCTATTCCTGATCTTTTTAGAGGAGAGGCTACATACTAGACATGTTCTCCTTAACACTGCGTACACGTCTTTTCGGACCTGGGTACCCTCCACGTCAGTCCGTCAGCCTTCCTATCTTGTTTGCTTGTTATCTATTGCTTCTAGTTTTCGCAAGGTAACCGACTCTCTACGTTACGATTGAAAGGTTTTGTAGTTCGGTGCTGCTTAATTCCGATCAGACTGTGGTCAGGTGGAATGGACTGGCATCGGTGGGAGGTTTTTTTTTCCCTAGCGACTAAAGTCTAATAACCCTTGGATTAACCTCTGTTTATTCAAGCTATTATTCGTCTCGGGGCGCTGCCTTCAGAATGATACTGTCGTCTGTCAGTTATACAGACACAACTTCAGGTCTTTTATATTTTCATGCCTTGAACAAGTAAAAAATATGAGATCCCAAAAACTCTTTTCTGGTAGAAATGTAGCAATTCACTCTTCTCTGTTCCGTTCCTCATTCTCTGACACTTCTCGTAACAAAAGTTGTCCTACTCCACACTCGCTTCTTCCTACTTCCATTTCCTTTGCTTCGCTTCAGTTGATTCCTGAGGCTATCTTCTAACCATTCTTCTTCCAACTCTTTCATAACCTATTATAAATACTTCCTTGAGAGAAAATGAAATTCTGTCTACTAAACAAGAGGAAAAAAAAAAGGTAGGCTAATTTATCTTCGCTTCTCTCATACCTTCTGCTTTGAGGACAGGGATAAATGAACTCACTTGTTGGATTAAAAGAAAAAAGATATAAATGGGAGGATCGCGGCTTGAATAATCTTCTCATCTGTTTCCCTCTCTTGTCTCTCTGTTCTGTCTGTTCTGTCTGTCTGTCTCTCTTCTCTCCTCTTTCTCCTCTTCTCTCTCTCTCTCTCTCTCTTCTCTCTTCTCTCTCTCTCTCTCTCTCTCCTCTCTCTCTCTCTCCTCTCTCTCTCTCTCTCTCTCTCTCTCTCTCTCTCTCTCTCTCTCTCTCTCTCTCTCTCTCTCTCTCTCTCCTCTCTCTCTCTCTCTCTCTCTCTCTCTCTGCTCTCTCTCTCTCTCTCTCTCTCTCTCCTCTCTCTCTCTCTCTCTCTCTCTTCTACGTGCAAACGATCGAATTGCCTGCAACGATGAGTAGTATCAGAGCTAGTTTTGGATGTCGTGGCACCTTTTCGATATGAAGAAATAGATAGAGGTCTGAAACTTGGAATATAGTGTATATATGGGTTAAGCTCGAATCGTGTAATTTTCAAGTCTGTAGTATGTATATAGAGATATAGAGGGTGGTCACCCCCGAGGGTCGGGACGCCGATATTGCGCTTATGCCTTGTGGCTTGGATCAGCATGGGTGATTAGCATAACGGGAGTTGTGTGACGTGAGTTATGATGCGTAATCTTGGCGTAGCCAGATTTAGTCAGCGCACCGAGAGCGCAAAATCCATCATTACATATAATTATTATTATATTATTTATTGTTTTCTAAGGATATTAGTTTATGGTATTATTATTAATTCATATACACGAGAAGTAAACGCCTTAGGCGTTACTCTGAGTTGTTTAATATCTCTTCATGTGTTTCCTTCGTTGAGCGCTCGCACGATTGGCGTCCGGAGCGTCAGTGTCTTCCTTACAATCGAGAATCAACACTGATTCGTTGCGTTCATTCATGCCCTTTGGAAGGTGTCCTTAGCCAACGACTCAAGCTCCAGGTTTCATCGTGTCGCGAATGCGCGGCGCAGAGATCAACTCCGACTCCGACTCCGTGACTTCGGACTCGAGCCGATCGATCTCCGGCTACACCGACTCCGACCGTTCGCCCGCTCAGCCCCGCACCGCACCCGGCATCTCGCACCGCACCCACACCGCGCGATTCCGTCTCAGTCTATATCTTTTATTATTATTATATTGATTATTATTATTATTTTATTATTATTGAGTAGTAGTAGTAGTAGTTAGGTAGTAGTAGTAGTGGTAAGTAGAAAGTTAGTAGTAGTTAGTAGTAGTAGTAGTAGTGTCGGTACGTAGTAGAGTTATTCCGTTTGGGTTTAAAATTTGGGAGGGTTAGTAGTGATGCTAATGCGTATCCTTGTGTGTGATTACGAGGTTACATCCCGTCGCTGGGGTCCCCGAGGGGACCTGCAAGTTGTCTAGGATCCCCAGAAGGGATCCCACCCCAAAAAACATTAAATATTGATGTAGAAAGCTAAAACTTGATATACAAGCCTTTTTAGGTTGTATCTTAATGTGTATCGGTTAAAATGACGATTTGACCAGTAATAAGTTCAGGGGACCAGCTCCCACAACACACCGCACACCACACTACTTGTACATAGAATGATGAAACTCGTGATACAACGCTTTCTTGAGGATGTATTTAGATGACCCCGGGTTTGTAAATGATGTGGGTGCCCCAGCGGGTTACTCTTACCCCAAAAGGATCTGATCATATTTGACAAGAACAACGAAAACTTGATATACAAGAACTTTTTAGGTTGTTATGCTATAGATGTATACGCCTGGTAAAATGACCGATTGAGCACCAAATTCGGGGACCAGCCCCACAAATAGAAATATGTGACATATCACTGCTGACACACTCAGTAAAGCCTCACTCCTTAGTCACTCTGCTCAGTTGTGCGTTTACGTGACACTCTCTGGGTGCTGGAGTGACTATGGTGCCTCAGACCGGAAGAGTCAGGTCTGGATCGTTACTTCTTGTCGCGTTCCGCGTACTTAGTACGAGATGAGATTATATGACGTCGAGCCTCCGAACCACGGAGAGTTTGACCACTTACAGATAATAATATATAGGTGTATACCCTCTATTAGAGAGTAAGTTAGTGTGCCGTGGAGTGTGTGATGAGTGCGCGCGACGCAGATGTCTCGTTTGACTAGCGGGCTCTCCACACACTCGCAGAGTGACCTGCACACCGCCGTAACCCGATCGCGGATAGAAGATAGAGATATAGTATAACGTGATGCACCAGCACTACTCACAATAAGATATACAGTGTGGTGAGTCTATTCTGACCGACACTCTTTTGTAGTCCGACTTTATAGAAGCGCGGTCAAGGCTCAATAAGAAATACTATAATATCAGAGACACGTGAGAATAATGTCTTAGTCCATCTCAAAAACTCTGCAGTGAGTCAAAACGATAGTTAACAAATCAACACCACATTAAATTAATTAAAAAAAAATTAAAAAAATTTTTTTTAAAAAAATAAAAAAAAAAAGTTTTTTTTTAAAAAAATTAAAAATTTTTTAAAAAAAAAAATTAAAAACTTTTTTAAAAAAAACTTAAAAATTTAATAAATTTAAATTTTTTAAAAAAAATTAAAAAAGTTAAAAAATTAAAGTTAAAATTGTTTTATCTTTTAAGTTTATAACAAAAAATTTTACGTTTTTATATAAATCAAACCCCCTCAAAAGCCTCTGGAGCCTTTGGAGCCTCTTGAGCCTCCTCAGCCTCTTCCCAGCCTCCCAAGCCTCCCGACCCTCCCCATCTGATCTATTGACCCGGCCTCCTCAGCCTCCCCTCCCTCACACCCCTTTCACCCATCTATGATCTGTTGATTCATGTTCATTATTTTGTAGTAACCATAACAGCAAAAACTTTCATTTATTTTGTTTTATATGCTTTAAACAGTTTATTTTTACTAAAATTTACGCTTTTCATATTTATAACTTAAGAAAATTTGCTGGTTTTAGCATACCCCTACCTGTTAATCAAAGTAAAATCAAACCACCCCCCCCTGCCCCCCCCATCCCTACCAAATGCTTGGAGTATTTAGATTACAATTAACATAGTAATTTTTTAACAAATTTATTGTCATTCATAACCTTGTCTTAATTATCATTACTGATCAATGAATAAATTATGCTAAACATTACAAAAAGATCCATACTAAATCTCTCTC
>JABUQX010015908.1:50000-57648 GCA_015478945.1 Trachelipus rathkii | reverse complement strand
CAATATATATATATATATATATATATATTATTTGTAAGGTATTACACGGCAATGTAGGGGCTCGAGCCGACAGGAACACAGGGGACGTTTCCCCCATACCCCGTAGAGGGGCAGAGAACCCCGCAGACACCAAGCCAAGAGCAGGGTTCGGAGACCCTCCCCGGAGGAAGGGAAAACCCCGTAGTTCCCCGGAAGGTCGAGAGACCCCGACTCCTATATCGGTGTGACATGCCAGCAGGGTATTCTTTGAATTAAAAAAAATTTACTAGAAAGTCTATTTATTTTAACGAGTAACGTATAAAAAGTCTCTAAATAGGCTTTCTACTCACTTTTATTACTATAATTATTTTTAATTTTTTTTACATTTTCTTAACCAAAATTTTACCAGGATTCGAAAAATGTATCCCTTTTCCCTGTAGCCATTGTAGTTTTTGAGATATTTCTTTTTTATTTTTAATATTTTCCGCACTAAAATTGTACCAGCATTCCAGCAATGTATTCCTTTTCCGTAGCTGTTGTAGTTTTTGAGATATGGATTGTGGCTCTTCTAGAGGCTGACCATATATATATATATATATATATATATATATATATATATATATATATATATATATATATATATATATATATATATATATATATATATGCTCAAGTTTGTTTGAAGTCACAAATTCTTATATCACAAAATCCCCTATTTTACCCTACCAAGTTTTTGTTGCAATTTTACTTTACCCTACCGACTTTTTATTCTTATAGAGTCTATATATATATATATATATATATATATATATAATGAAAGTGAAACTCTAAACCAACAAATTGTGTTCTTTTTATTTTTTCTTTAAAAAAATATATTTGTGTTACTTTCTTTGATAATAAATCATGGTTGCAAACTTTTCAGACTAGATTTATTTTTAGTTCCGGTATAACCCATGAGGTCCATATATATATATATATATATATATATATATATATATATATATATATATATATATATATATATATATATATATATATATATATATATATATGATATATATATATATATATATATATATATATATATATATATATATATATATATATATGTGAGGGCAGGATTTCTCCTTGCCCTCACGATAATTATGTATACCTCATGATAGCTCTGTACACCTGTTATATACACCTATGAACACTACTCAAAAAAGGGGTTTTCTGTATGTCAATTTATTATTATTTTTATTGTGTAAGGAATTTCTTAACGACCTTTTTGTATTGAAACTTTCAAATGTAAAAGTGAGTCACTGTGGATGATGCTGCCCGAGGGGTGCCTGGCATTCGAGGGAAGGAGAAGTCAGTTAGCGTCTCACATTATAAGAAGAAAGATGCGTTAGAAAAATCGGCATTATTAAAAGCCGGAAGATTATTGTTAATTTAAATATTATTGTGTCGAGCTTTTAGAAACAATGTTATAAATTGTGAAGGGAGTGTTTAATTAACTTAACCCTAAATTAAAATAGAAGGGCTTTGAAGGTCACATTATATGATAATAGACTCATTATTGATAAAACTTAACCAGACTCATGTGTTAAAGAAATGCTTAATATGTATTATTAATTATTCTGAACATTGATATTATTCAATTCCATAATTTGATTAATCTTAGACAATAAAGATAAGAAGTAACTACTCTTTTTTTATACCACTGTATCTAACTCTTCAAGGGTTAATACAAAGAAATAGTGACTCCCAGAGTGAACACGAACAAACAACATCTAATATACAAACGTGAAGTGAAAACAAACACAAAATCATAATAAACAAAAATTTTAAACAGTGAAGTGAAAAAAAAGTGCCGATCAAAACACAAACACACACAAAAAAATATAAAATAAAATAAAACAGTTCAAACTCCCCGAAAAAAAAGCAGTGAAATAAGAAACCCTGTCGCAATAGGCATAAAACTTTCCCCTAAACAAACAAACAAAAAGAAAAGAAAAAACCGCTAAAAATGCCAAGTCTAAAAAGAAAGTCACCCAGAGTTCAAACTAAGAGGAACAACTTGGCTATTGTGACTCGGTCTCAATCATCAAGACCCCATCACACTCCCCCAGAAGTCCCCCCGACCGAAGGGGTAAATGAAGAAGGTGACTCGTCACAATACGAAACGGAGTCTGAAAGCGAGACCCAAGAAGAGCATGAAGCAGCAAAACTGGTGAGAAGTCACCTTTCCCCCACCCTCTTAGGGAGAAAAAAAAGGAAGAAGAGTCTCCCCCTCAATGCCATCCCCCACTTCAACGAGTTTGATGCCCTTGAATGGATTCGACAGACGACCATGATCTTTAACCTTAATGAAATCACCGATCCGAGGGAGAGAGTCAGGCTATTGGCGTCAAAATTACCAAGCAAAATTACAAATTCGTTGAAACTTCCCCTAAAAGACGATTGTTACACTAAATTAGTAAAAGTAATAGAGAAACTCTATGCGCCATCACTAAGAACACAGATAGAAGAAGTCTTTCGATCTGGAATGAGGGAGGGAGAGCTTCCATCCGATTATGTAGTTAGAA
The DNA here is from genome assembly GCA_015478945.1 of Trachelipus rathkii. Taxonomy (NCBI): domain Eukaryota; kingdom Metazoa; phylum Arthropoda; class Malacostraca; order Isopoda; family Trachelipodidae; genus Trachelipus; species Trachelipus rathkii. The sequence goes on along the minus strand of JABUQX010015908.1, from coordinate 55,099 downwards.
TAAAGGAAATGCTTGGACTATCCAGCTTCGATTCGGTAACGGACAACGATGCTAAATTTATTAGAGAACTCTTTCTCTTACGATTGCCTCGGCGATAAATCTCTCACCTGTGTAGAAGAACACTGTTTAAATCATAGAAAGCAACTAATTGTATACTAATATTTTTCTCCAAAGCATTGCCAGCCCCGGAGTGGGGAGGCAGTGTAACCTGTGAACGCCGTCCGACCAGCAGAAGAGAGAGTCACCAAGCAGCCTAACAGAGAGTCTTCTGCTCAAGAGAGAGAAATAAGTCGTCTAATAATATCTCACGAAAAGTCGGCTGAAGAAATGAGATCACTCGCCAAGAGCGTAATAGAGCTCGCGAAGACGCTGTGTCAGAATTCAAAAAACTCCCCCACCCCCAACAATGATCAAGAATCAAGAGGAAGGAACTTCAACCGATCAGCATATAACAACGTTGCAGCTGGCCCAAGTACCGAAGGTCTTTGTAGGTTCCATAGAAAATTCTTGCATAAATCATTTAGATGTGAAGGTCGATATTGCCCAATGTACGCCTTAATTTCGCAACCCCCGGCGACTCCCCCACTTCCACAGCAGAATTCCAACATCCCAAGACAGGGAAACGGGAAGGTTGGTCCGTGAGACGACTCCCGGGCCAAATGGGGGTAAATCTGTGGGGGAATAATGATGCTTCTGTAAGTAAAACTTTTCATAATTGTTCGCGCTGCAGTTTTTATATGAATAGATTAAATTTTGGGAGGGGAAATATTAATTATACAGGTAATCCTGATAGAGATGGGTTTTACAGTAGTCATTATAATAATAATCATAATAATTGTAATAATAGTAGAAGACATTATTATAATGGTAGTCGTAATAATGTTAGGAATGATTATTATACTTATACTTGTAATAATGGAAATTTTAATAATAACGATCGTATTGGCTACAATGGTTGCTATGATAATGGTGGATATGTCAATTATGATAGCTATAATAATAATAGGTATTTTTATAATAATGGGGATTATATTAATCGTGGGTATAATGGAAATGTCAATTATATTAATAGATTTAAATGGAGTAGGGATATTACTTGTAAAAATGATCAGAGACAGAAGGGAGTAATTAACAATGAGTCTGAAAACGAGATTGTGACTCAATTGGCAGAGACGGAGACTTCTAGTGAGTCAACCTCTCCCCCACAGAAGTCACTTATCACGGAGTCGGTAGGGGTAGAGTCCTCTTCAACTTTTAATTGTAACTCAATGCATGATGAGAGTAATAACGATAATAACAATAATAATAATAATGATTGTAGAACTAGGAATGATAGCCATAGTGATGGCGGTAACGGTTTTGTAAATTCTTATAATTGTATTGAAAATAATAACGCTGTGACTTTTGAAGCAGCGAGCATGCGATCTCATGAGTCGCTGTGTCCCCCAACGGAGTCAACCTGCTCCCCCACTCCAGTCATTGGGGAGGAAGTGGGAGTAGAGGCGATTCAGATTTGTGACTCCATACTTGCTAATAGAAATAATGATAAAAATGAATTTGTAATTAATGAAGGGGGCGAAACCCCCTTTTTGAAAATGAATTGTATTAGTTTTAGGGATGAAGGAGGTTCTTCTCCTTCCGATAAGCATGAGGGATCATTAAATTTAAGAAATAATGCATGTGACTTATCTGGTAATACTGTAGTGGGAGTATCTGGCAACTCGACTGGAGTTGTTGCAACAATTAAAGGGACGATTTCAGACAAATTGTATTACATATCTGATAGACTTAATAATGAGACTTATTTATTAGACTGTGGGAGTTGCCTCGACCTTTTAAGTGCTTCTGAATTAGATAAGGAGGGGGCCCCGATTGGAAGTGCCAGGGCCGCGAATGGAGGCTGTATCCATATTTATAAAAAAATGATAACTAAAATTGACCTGGGGTTAGGCAGACCTTACGACGTGCATGCATACGCTGCAGACATTAAGTTCAACGTCCTTGGCATGCCTTTTCTCAAAAAACACGGGTTCACTATTGACTTTAGATGCCATTATTTATTAGATCCGAGTACGAGACGTAGTATTTCTCTTAGTAATGAAGCTTTCGGCTTTTCTAAGCATGTTCGAAATTCTATCTTTCCTCTAACCGCTGTTTCTTTAAATATACCGCTTTGCGAATATGAATTAATTAACGATTTGATTAAGAAATACCAAGTCTTGTTCTTAAATCCCTATGAAGCACCTAATTTAAATTTAAAGAATGATCAGCTCGCTAGATGGCGCTTTATATGTACAAGGTACAGGAAGAAGGGAGGCGTGGCTTATTTTGACAGCTGTGAGAACGACTTTGTCGCTCATTCACAACCCGATAGTAATGAAACTATAGGGGAGGGGGGGGGGTAAGGTTGTACTATTGGGAGGGGGTGATGATTGCACTGTTGTGGATGAGGGGGGAGGGGGGTGAAGATTGCACTGTTGATGAGGGGGGAGGGGAGAGAGAAGAATGTCCTTTGAAGGAAGAAATTTTATGCGAGTTGGCAGAAAATTATCCATACCATGTAGAGGTTAGGGGCACGCCGATACAGTTAAGGAGTAGAAGCATAGCCCCACATCTTTTTGAGGGAGCCAAGGAGGAAATCAATAAGTTATTAAATTCGGGGGTCATTTCGCGGGGGAAAAGCGATTGGGGTTTTCCGGCTAGTTTCTTGCCAAAGTCGGATGGCAGAGTTCGTTTAGTCGTTGACCTGAGGTTATTAAACCAGAGATCCACCTCTGACAATTTTACTCTGCCTAAAATTAAGGATATCATATTGCAATTGCAACATTGCAAGTTATTAACGCGGCTCGATCTCCGGCAGGCTTACTATAACGTACCAGTCAGCGCGGAGACAAAGAAATATTTCACAATTACTTGTCCTTTTGGTAACTATAGTTTTAACTATTTAATACAAGGACACAAATGTTCATCTAGTGCCTTTCAGCGTCTCATGTCGATCTTGCTTGGAGATTTAAAGAATGTTTTTGTTTACTTAGATGACATACTAATCGCGAAATTTCGGCTAGCAGTGGAACATGTTGTGAGTTCAGGGTTTGGATAGTGAATATGAGTTAAAGATGTGAATCTTTATCAGAATCAGACTTTTTAGGTTTCAACATTAGCGAGAAGGGAGTTAGGCCTAGCAAGGAGAAGATCGATGCAGTAGTGAATGTTGCAAAACCAACAACTATCAAACAACTTAGGGCATTTCTCGGTCTATATAACTTCTGCCGAATTAATATAGTCGGGGCGGCTCAATTGTTGCAACCCCTAACGAAAATGTTGAAGGGAAAACCCGCCTCCAATAAGAAGATTTCCTGGGGGGTGGAAGCCGAGCGGGCATTTAGGGAAGCTAAAGCGGCGATGGTAAGCGCCACCCTGTTGTCGTTCCCTGATGAAAAAACTGAGTTACTATTATACACGAAGGTGAGCGAGCTCACTATAGCCAGTGCTCTGATGGGAGAAGAAAATGATCAGACGAAGGTTTTCGCACTTTACAGTACCATACTGACTGAGGTGGAGGTGGCACTACCACAGTTGGTTAAGGAGCTGCTATGCATCAACAACAGTTTACAAAAATATGCTTACTTAATTGCAAATAGGAGGGTTAATATCTGCACCAGCAACAGTGGGTTAATCACAGCTTATACAAAAAAGAGTGCCACAAAAGTTCATAACATTCGGGAGATAAATTTATTGAATGCCATTGCAAATTTTGACGTTGAGTTTAAATTGGTCTCTAAGGCTAAAAATAAATTGGCGATAATTTTGACAGAATTGGCTAACGAAAGAGATAAGATTATAGAGGCTGGGGAATTTCAATTGCAAGTAGCTTGTGTGGAGAATGGGGAGTGGGCGTGGCCAAAAGAAATTGCCATGGAAACAGGGTTACTACTGGGGGAGGAGCTTGGTGACTTAAATTCTCTGAATTCCTCAAGGAAGGGGTTAAGTCTTTTAAATCGAACGTTAAAAGAACAAGACTTGCTGGCATATTATAATAGTAATAATAATAAAAGCGAAAGTAGTAATAATAATAAAAATAATAATAATAATAATAATAATAATAATAATAATAATAATAATAATAATAATAATAATAATAATAATAATAATAATAATAATAATAATAATAATAATAATAAAAGCGGTAGTAGTAGTAGTAATAATAATAATAATAATAATAATAATAATAATAATAATAATAATAATAATAATAATAATAATAATAATAATAATAATAATAATAATAATAATAATAATAATAATAATAATAATAAAAGCGATAGTAGTGGTAGTAATAATAATAATAATAATAATAATAATAATAATAATAATAATAATAATAATAATAATAATAATAATAATAATAATAATAATAATAAAAGCGATAGTAGTAGTAGTAGTAATAATAATAATAATAATAGTAATAATAATAATAATAATAATAATAATAATAATAATAATAATAATAATAATAATAATAATAATAATAATAATAATAATAATAATAATAATAATAATAATAATAATAATAATAATAATAATAATAATAATAATAATAATAATAATAATGTTAATAGTGGCAACGATAATAGTAGCGAAGCTGGTGATGATAATGACTTTGATGATTTTGTGATAAATACTATAACATACAGTAAAAAGGGGTTAAGTGGGATGATGAAGAAAATCCAGGATGGTGTAGATTTCAGAGAAATAGCTATCGAGCAAGAAACTGATAGTTATATAAAAGACCTGATAAGGGGAATGAAAACTAGTGGATTGAAGGCCTGTTACAAAGAGTTCATCCATCGGGGCAAGGAGCTGTCCTTGGCGGTTGACATCTCTACAGGCACATCTAGAGTATTAATACCGGAAAATCTGGTGGATGATGTCATAGAAAAGATACATAATACAAATCATTTGGGAATTAAACGGACTTTGACTGTTCTAAGGGGGGATTTCGTCTTCAGATTTATGCATAGTAGAGTGAAGAAATTTATACAGAGTTGTGATGTCTGTCAGAAAAACAAAAGCGTTAGGAAGATATCTCCAGAATTCGG
>JABUQX010015908.1:17500-37500 GCA_015478945.1 Trachelipus rathkii | reverse complement strand
ATTATTTATATATATATATATATAGTAAGATATATATATATATAGGTATATATTATATATAATATATATTATTAAAATATACATATATATTATTAATATATATATATATATATAGTATATATAATGATATATATTATATATAAATATATATACAGAGGTGGGCAGGATAAAAGAGGCCCCAAGTCTTATAAACAACATGCAGATAATTAAATCGTCGTTTATTGTATATACACAATACAGAATATTGAAGTTATTAATTATGAAAAACAAGGTAACAGTGAAATTCATAGGTCAGATAGTTCACAGAAGGGTGCTGAAAATGTTTCACGCTTGAGCGCTTTGAACTTGGATAGCACAGACTTTGTATGGCCGCATATGTAACAGCTTCAACATGTTATGGCATGAAGTTCGTGATGTTTAGTTGTGCGGATAGACGTCTAGTTGATTTCCGTGAACTTCTAACCATAGTCCTCTTCACACGTGCAATATTGTTTGCGCCAAAACAAACTTTTCTTTTCACGGTTACGTGGCGTTAGCCGACCGAACCTGTTGCTCGAAATTTACTAATCAATTTTTGCAATGACACTCTGTCTGCAGGAGACAGCTGTGTTGGGGTATTTTATCGGTGAAACAATTTCATTGTAATGTTTAATTAATTAAAACGAATTTACATCCAAAATAACGTTTCATACGAATAAACACTTCTTTTGATGGAATTGAAAAAAGGCCATGTTTGCCAAAACCTCTTAGTCACAACAGCTTCAAATATACTAACTGAAGTAAGCGTCGCACATATTCTCTAATTTGCCGCTTTCGACATCAGTGACCGCAGCGTCGAGCGCCGCCCTTTATCCGTTAAGAATCTAACTACTTCAGCTACCTACAAATATTATACAAATAAATATATATATATAAATAACAAATAAAAACACGGGGCCGTCTTGTATCTTGGCCACCTGTAAGATAATATATATATAATATATATATATGATATATATACTATAATATATAATATTATATATATATATATTAATATATATATATATATACTATATATATAGTATATATATATATAATATATATATATATAAGTATATATATTATATATATATATATTATATATATATAGTATATATTATTTATATATATATATATATATGATATATAAAATTAATAATAATATATATAATTATATATATATATATATATATAGTATATATATATATATATAAATATATATCATAATATATATAATTATATAATATACTATATATTATAATAAAAATATATATGTTATAGTATAAATTATATATATAATATATAATATTATTATAATAATATTATATATATATAAGTAAGATTAGCTATTACTTATCCCCTAGTCATCTATATTATTATATCTGAATTTAAAGAAAAAATCTTCGAGACTTAAATAATATTATTTCATATTTTTATTCGAAGAATGTTTTGGTATAGTTCACATATATATATATATTATAATATAACTATAATAATATTTATTATTATATTAATTAATATAATATTAATATATATATATTTTTATATATAACAAGAATATATATATTAAATATATATATAATATATATATTATAGTATATTATATTTAATTTATATACTAATACACATATTTACTCTCACATACTATAATATTAGCCAAGTTCTTTATCCATATATTAATATAATCAAATAAAATAATATTAATATATGATAAGTATGAAAAAATGAATGTATAATATCCAGATATTTAAAATCGATTCAATGTATATTTATATATATAATAAAATTATTGAATATTATATATATTAATATATATATATTTATAATAAGGTATATAGATAATTAATAGTTCAGTATGTAAAGCATTCTATTAAATAATGTGTCACAAATAAATTAACATAAAATAGGCTTTTGATCCAGTGAGTGGTGGTGATCAAATCTGGGAAATTATAATTAATATAATATGATATTAAATAATATTAATAATATGATTATATAATTATAATTATATATTAATTATTATTAAATTATATATTATAAAATATATATATATATAAATATATATTCAACTCAATTGAAAGTAATGGTAATTTAAGCCATGAGGTGTTTTATAATATTTCGAAAGCTTTAATCTATTATATTAATATATATTATTATAATATAAATATTAATGTAAATTAAATAATAATTATATATAATATTATGTAATAATATGATAATATATAATTATATATATCATATTATATATATAATATAATATATATATAATATAATTATATATATAATATTATATCTATACTATATTATATATTAAAAATATAATTATATATAATTATAATATATTACTATTTATATTAATTATATACAATAATATTATTATTAAGTATATATATAATATTATAGAAAGATATTAATTATTATTAAAATAGCTAAATCTAGATAAATATTGATAATAGTAATATCAAGTAATAAATATGCTCATTGGTAATTATATAATATATTATATATATATATATATATCATATATATATATAGTATCTATATATATATAATCATATATAATATATATATAATAAATTAATTATATAATATATTACTATAATATGGTAGTGACCTAAGTAATTAAAGTATAAAGGCCCCGTGTATATGTTCATATTTGATATCTAGTATTATTAAATCTTAATTTGTATATTAATAAGTTAATATTATGATGTACTGAGTGTATATATTTATGTATAATATAAATATCTATCTATTTAAGTCGGAAAGTGAGTACGTAGCGTAGACTCGAGCTGTCGGAGTTCAAAGGATGTCGAGTGCGACATCGAGTGAGATAGTAGATAAAATGGGACTGGGGGTGCGTGATTTCGCAAAACGATTATAAATAAATATATAAAAAATATAATAAACGTTATTATGTATATTAAACATTAGATATAACTTAAATTGAGATTAAGCTTGAGTTTAATATGTGATATATAATAGGTTATGCTATAAAATGCCTTATTATATATAGTTATAATACATATTAATCCATTACTAAATATACGAGTGGTTTATTGTTTTGAATATTACTTAATTTTTGGTAATTAGCATTCGAGACATATTTTAGTACAAAAGGGTTAGCCGCGCTATGACATTATTCTACCTTCGCTACGGTGCAACAATTTACATTAAAAAAAGTTACCTGTTACGAATGATTTTAAAATAACAATTATAAAAATAAATATAAATTACTATTTATACCCCCGTTGAAAAAGGGCTCAAATTATGAAATTTGTTGTAAATAGTCCATTTAAATTCCGCTTTTTAGTGAGATTACATTAGCACAAATTTATAGATCAATGTCAATGCAATGATTCATCGTCAAAAGATGGAATGCAAGGAAACGAAATTTCACTCTTCTCTGATCAATAACAAGCCCCAACGAGGCGCATTCAGTTCTCTTTTCTTGCCCCAGCTTGTAAAAAATACGCGAGAGATGAATCCGGATTTTTTATGTCTCTTCTTAATCTCGAGAAAAAGACATCTTTGTATTCAGGTCTTCAAACAGATGCATCTAGAGTAGTTTAATTCGAAAAAGACATACAGTTTCAGCAGACTTTAATGTTTCTCTTCAAGAACTAATCCCGAATACCATAACCTGTCCATTGTCAAAATTAAAAGTAGAAAGCTTTATAATGCATCGACTATAGCTCTCTTTCGATGGGAACTGAAAGAATGAAATATTCTCTAGAATATTAAATATTAGCTTGAAAGTCTCTCGAGTAGTCAATTGAGGCATCTACACGATGATTGTTAAAAAAATGGAGAAGTTATACAGTCTACACACGGAGTTCATTACTTATGGCAATACTGCATGCATTATCGCCGGTGCAAATCGAGAGAAGTCAATCTTCATAAAATACGAATACTTTCAACATAGCCGCAATGCTATACACAGTTTGAAGTGTGCTACAGAAATAAGTTGAGCTCGAGTACTAAATAAAACAAGTGTATCATCTGATAACGGAGAAACCTCATCATCCTCTACAGATACTGTAGACAGCTACTTATTATGTTCAGGTGAAAATCATTTCAGCCACCATCAATTTATCATGCGTAGTACTATTGACCCACGCAGTCTCTTTATTTAAAATTTGTTCGTAGTAATTGAGAGCATTGCTAAACAAGATCTTTTCCTTACTCCTCACTCAAACAAACATCATTATGTTCGGTTTCCTCAATTTTTTCCCAATCCAACTTCCATAAAATGGTTGAGTCTATATCTGTTTCCTAATCTTTCATAAATATTCTAGATTGTTAGTTCGTTCACTTTCACAAGTGCTTTGTTTTTATAAGAATTTTTATAACGTTCCTGCAATAGCTCTTGATTGAATATTCTTATTATAGAAACATAATAATCGCTACGTGCGGGCAAATCTATATTGGCGGAAAAACAGTGAGTGACACAAAATCACAAAAAAGTATGGAGTCGTCAATGAACCTTTAGTCCTAAACCTCTGTCTTGAGTCTCGAGTGTCTGTCCCTGTTGCTTGCACATCATTTTAGATATTTTTTCATAGGCCTCTAACAATAGCTTTCTCTATGTTCATAAAACCAGTTTTATCAGTGGTCGGTATTGTTAAAATTCATTCTTGATTTTAAGAACAGTATCGTTTGGCAACGCGTGTGCCCCAGATAATTACATTCTAATACTGAGCATCTCTTTTCTGCCTTGAGGGAGTATTGTGGAACACAATAAGGTTGGAATTGTGACGGTACCCTTCGTAGAAGTAATTCTCCAACACCGTTCTTGCGAATTTGAGAAAACGTGACTGAGAGTCAGTTATCAAATTTAATTGTAGATGCGCATAACAGTTGAGTACTAAAAGTAATGTGACTCATTATGGTAATAAATAGCACGTCTTTTATAACTAATACGTTATCACCAATAACGTGTACACTCATAACTGGTCCGAGCACCATTCAAACTTTTAGAGCAATTTCAAATTTATTCATGGACAGTTGGCTAAAATATGGATTCTTAATTGATCAGGTAAAATTAACGCTATGAGCTTATATCGATATTCTGCCCTGTGAGAAGCCTTTGCGGTTATAAAAAAGTCCCACAAAAACTTGTCTATTTTATATTCACACGTCATTTCACTAGGCAAAAATGGAAGCTAATTGGAAAATTAAGTTTAGATATATTTCAGAGGTTTCATCGCGATTTATGCTAGTAAGAAAGCTAGCTTATGTAAAATCATTCTTTTATATGGTGCATTCCTACATATTTCCCAAGTAGAAGATAAGTAGATTTCAATTTTAGTAATAGCATTGAGAAAGTTTCCTTTGAAAACAGGTTTAAGAACTTTTATAAGTGATCCTAGTTATAAGTTGGACTCTTAATAATCAGTGATATAATCACTAGTATTAGCCTATTACTAAATAGATTTAAAAAACTACACAGGATTCATAGTAATCTAGACGTTACGAGTCATATTGACCCCATTTAATGGAAAAGTTCAAGATGTGCAACTAAAATTGAATGGTTTTGATTAAGTTACTATAGTTAAAATATTCTTCTAATTCTTGTAGTAACACTGCTGATTGTTGATTCAATGCGCTTGTATTGTAAGCAGAATTCAAATAGAATTTTAATCTTTTATATTTACTTTTCTTCTAATACTAGCTTATATCATAAATTAGCCCTCATTATGTTTAACATGACTTACAGTGAAGCTTCATGGTTATACTCTATTTTTGGACTGAATAGATGGACTATGAAATCAGGTTCAACTCCATATCTATAGCACAAAGAAAATCTAACTCTCCTTTACAAAATAGGCAAACAATATGGTAAGTAATCAAAATAGAGTTTCTCTGAGGTAATGCCCCAGAGTCCATTATGGGTGTCTCTATATAAAATCCCACTGATTAAATTTTTCGAGAGTTACGGATTTTTTTGCCATCTTGTATAATGACATGTCTGAATGTAGCTTTATATTTTAGGATAGGCTTAAATTCTTGTAATTCATCTTGAATTTTTCTTTCAACTGTTATGAAGACTTATTAGGTTCATTACTTTCTTAATTTCACTAATTCAATTTAATGAAATTAATTATACTAAAACATGTAAAATAACATATAATAAATACAAATTATAAAACTCCAAATACACAAACTTCACCTCTCAAATCGAAATTGCATATACTGTTTAAAACTGACATAATAATAATAAAAATTATTTATAGGGATTCGATGTTCAGTTCGCCTACAGTAGATACTCTTAAATAATTACGTTAGATAAAATCATATTATAACAAGAACTAAATTATTATAATATTAATATATATATTATAATATATCATATAATATTAAATATATATATATATTAAATATAATTATTAATATTATATAGTATTATATATATATATATCTATATATAATATAATATATATATATAATTAAATATATAATTAATTATATAATATATAATATTAATAATATAAATATATATATTAATTATATATAATATTATTGAATATATTAATTATATATTATATAATTAATATAATATATATATTATTTATTATATATGATATTAATATAATATATTATTAATTAATATATTATATATAATATTATATTCATATATTAAAATTATATATGAAGAAATAAATTATAATATGAATAATAATATAAAATAATAGATTAATAAAATATATTCAGTGTATCGACAAGCGTACGCTATGAGGCGATCATTAAGAAATCAGCTACCATAAGATAAGTGATTATTTCATAATCTCTTCTATATTCGCTGCCAGACGGTATAATTTTCACGATAAACTAAAGGAGTCTACTGGGAGTCGATTAATGAATTCAGCTCGCCGAACTCATATTCGTTATGTAAGCTAGAATGACGTAAATTCATAAAAGCTACGACAAGCTGTAGTACAAGTTATGTGTCTATTCAAGTATTCTTCAAGTATGTAGACTAGAAGGTTGGTGGTTCTTACGTCTTTCTGCCTGAGCTTCTATCGAAAAGTTATTTAAATAATATTTCCATGTCAAAGTTATTTTAATTAAAAATAGCATGATCTATTTGATGACATATAAGTTATGTTTATGATAATTCCTAGAATTGTATGTTCCTAAATTAGTGGAGGAGTAGTGTAAACGATACGAGCATCCATCGCTCCTGATATATATCGTTATAACTAGTATATACCGAGTTCGCCCATAGGATATATGTATATAATATATTATATATATAAATTAACGTATTTAATTAATATATTAATAATATAATAATACATATATAATTAATATAATATATATAAATATAGTTAATTAATATATATATTAAAATATATAAGATATAAGTATTAGTTATCAATATATTTGAATGATACACTTCATTAATTATTATATCAATTATATAAATCCACCTGCAATACATTCATAACTGTTGATATGCATTTCATGCAGATTATAACAGAAGTTTTACATACTATAGAGAAGAATAAACTTTCCGTAAAAAAAAAGAAAGAGTTCAACTAAGAAGAAGAAGAACGAAAAAGAAGAAGTCTTTAAATTCTTTAAAATTTATCAAAATTAAACAGATACTACCTTTGAAATTAAATCAGAAGATAGTTCTTACATTTTTGACGACTCATTAGAACTGTTTCCGCGCAACAAGGGAAAGCCCCTTTCGTGGAAATGCCCATTCCACCTCGTTCGGAGATGTTCCCCACCACGAAAGAAAACCTTCATCCTTGTTCACTTCGGTTAATTACTTTTCTGCGTCCGGTGGTTGTTGTTTATATTATGGTGCCTTTCCTGATTTTCTTCGAATGCTGTTCGCATGACGTTGGCAGTCCGCAGTGATGACTAGAGAAATATAGAGTTATACTTGGTGAGCCCTTCTAGAGAGAATAAATCGATCTTAAATTGTAACTTATCTCAAGCTTTTTGAAGAGAAGTCCCTCATCAATATTGTGGTACTGATTCTGTTAATGAAGATTCTTGGACATCTTAATATATATTTAAATGGCTTAATTGATTCAAAATTTATTGGTACAATATGACGAGCTTTGTAAAAGCTAGGATATTGTGATTTTTGGCTTGCTAATAAACTACACGATGCACATCAAAATTTGTAAAAATGTGGAATGTTAAACATGATTAACATGATTTCTGAGAACTAATATTTATCGTAACTGTTTCATTTTTAAAAAAAGTAATACGAACATTCAAGACAGAATGACTGGAATTACTAATGAGAAGTACAATATTTTCATGACGATTTATTTATGGTACGGATATGGTTCGTCGTCAATATATATACTGAATGTATCTTGTATGTATTCAATTATATTAATTATTGTGAGCCCAGAAAGATCGCATTCTGCACTCTGAATCACTAAAATGTGGAATTTCCTTTGTGGCAAAAGTTTCTTTCATATGAGAAATCTTATAAGAAATTATAAATGGTCCTGAAAAAAGGTTAAAGAAGAATGGAAATATTTATTGTTTATGGAGATTAAAACTGGCAAGGATGAAGTTGTGTTTTGACGTATTGCTATTCCCCAAATTATGCTTGGTGGGCGAAGCTGGATATCCTATTCCATTTGATGATGCATGTTGTAGAGAGAATTGATTGATAGTAGTTCTCAAGATTAAGATTACGTTAGATTAAATTTGGAACGAGCGGTAGTGAGACTAATTAGTCTAGTGTTTCGCCTCATCATATCGTATCCTTTGAGGATATAATACTGAGGACTAACATGACTTGTTGTTAATTATCATTGCGAATAGTTTATAGCGAGATTTGCTAAATAATATTCGTATTTCGCGATTTTTAAGAGTTTAATAAACTATGCAATTAACAATGTACACTTATTCAAATAGTCGTATTGTCGCTCCCGTGGAGTAGAATATTGAATTTTGTTTACGGATATTGTTTCTTTCTAACAATATAAGGCTCTATAGAAAGCAGGAAGTAAATTAATTTTTATTGTAGTCTGAAACTTTAAGTAATAAGGCCTAGATCTTTCACGCATTTGAAAATTTTATATTTGAAGCTAAAAATTGAATATGAACAGCTAGTAGCGAGTCCAAAACTTACCTTTGAGGAGTATCAATGAAGTGTAGGTAAAACGGCAGGTGAGAAGCCGTCAGTACTTGCTAAGCTTAGTGCTAAATATACAATGACAAGTGATTCAGCTTCCATTGTTTGTGAAGAATCTTTTTAACAAAGGATTCGTCAAGATTCCTAAAGATATGATAGTTACGGTAGTCTATTCTGCTGAAAAATCAATTGATTGCTTTAAATTATCAACGCTTCACGATTAAAACTGAGACTGCACAAAACCAATACATTAGAGTGGTAAATCATCCGTTAAATAATTATGAGCGTTCGCTAAATTACATGGAAGCTATTCAAAAAGAACCTTTGTGAATCTTCTCGAAATGACTGTCGGCACCCTATTTAGAAAAGTAATCTTCTTATCTTTCGATTATGTTTCCTGAGAGAGAGACACGGAAATAATTGCTTGTAAATCTTTCGAATCATTCTCTCTCTATAGCCATATTTCGTCAATTGACAATAGAGGAAGATGACAAATCAATAGGATGGATGAATATCAGACATAATTATAGCAAGAATATTTGATTTTCTGAACGACGTAAGAGCTTGCTGAGAATTGAGGTTTATGTGTTTTGTAGCTTAACCTTCGAAAAGGTAGAAAAGTTCTTGAAATACATTTGGGCGTTATAAACTCAATGAGTTAAATAAAAAGTAGTTCAGCCTGAGAGAAGCGTTGAGGATAAGTAAGTTGAGCTAAAATTATTGGAAATCCTTCCCTTTCGAGAGACTATGGAATTGTATTGATTACTTTAATAGAGTCTATAAAATCTCTGTAAAAATAAACAAGAGAGTATGGAATTATAGTATCATGGGGTAATGGCACGTTGCTACTCTGTTTTTATCGGCAAAAGTACTGGAGATAATATTCAACATTGTCTAAGATAAATAACAGATAGATAGAACATTAAATTACTTTAAGGAAAATGTGCTAGAAAAATTAATTATTTGTATTTCTTAATAAAAAGTTATAGACAGCGAGTTCGGGAAGTTTTGCTTTCGCTTTAATGCAGTGTAAAGGTTTTAGTGAAACTGCTTATCTCTCTGACTTCAACGACAGTAACGTAAGGAGAGTTGCAAAAATATTCATTAGCAATAGTGGCGCAAACTGGAAAACAATAGTTTTATCTGACGTGAAACGTTATCTGGAAAACCAGAATTCTCATCATTATTGTCCAAAAGCTATACTTGTTTAAAAAAGAAGATACTTTGTGCGGATAAAATCACGCCACGATGAAGAGGTCAAATTAACTTAATCTTGGGCAATAGCACTATATAGGAACTTACAAATATGAGTATGTTTAAGTGAGTTTTATACAAGGAAATTCATATATGTCTTAATCAACTATTTTTCTAAAAACGAAATAATTTAATATAAATCACCGAGAAAAATATTAGTACTAAGCTACCAACCGCCAAGTCTTGATTGCATCAAAAATAACTTTCTTGTTGCTCTAATAGGCTTATTTATAGATAGTGACAATAGAATATTATATTTGTAATTGGAATAATACTTTAACTAATCGATAATGACTATTTATGATCGCATATATAAAGGGAAAACGAGTGTACAGATAGTTTTATCTACGAAAATATGTTACTTTATTGGTATGTAATTTTCTTATGCATCAGTAATGAAATCTATCTATATAGACAAAAGTTGTCCGATACAGGATGTTAACATTTCTTGATGATTATATTGCTACCATTACTCAGAATTGGAAAGATGGTTTTGCCAGGTTATTTATGATTAATCTACTTTCAAATTTTTATGAGCTCATTGTCAATAGCATCATGAAGTATGAACAGCTTTGAATTCCACTTACTAGCACATACTTCTAATATGTATCTATCAGAAATTATTTAAAATCAAGTAGAGCTGTGAGAAATAAAGAATCTACGTGAATTATGTTTAGTAGTAGAAAAATACCTCTGTAGACTAATAATTCACTATCATCTTAAAAGTGTATAGATAGAAATTTATATTCACTATAGTAGGGCATTGGATCATATAATAGCCTCTAAAAATATATTATGTATATGGATTTTCGAGGCTTTGTGAGATATAGGTAAATTTATGAAAGATTATTTATTGACGCCTTATCGAGATAATGCTACCAGACATATATAATTATATTACGATCGAGATATGAAGGTGATATATACGCTATAATTTCACAGTACTTCATTTATTACAGTAATATATTAGTGCCTAGCTTACTTAAAAAGGCATCAGATTAGTGTTCATCAACTAGTTTAATCAAGCTATACTATCTACAGATGAATAACTCGATAAATGTTACAGCTTACCATAAGGATATATTATTTAAAGTGGGGTTATAACACTATATGACTTGTAAGGAGCTGCTTGCTAATGTCTGTCATCAAAGATAGATTGTAAAATTTTTGGAATAGTTCATCTAATCACGACTAATATACCATGCCTCTATCTGCGAACGCTCGAACATAGATGCCAGACACATAAGAAGTTTATATGAAAACAGCCATATCATAAAGCGAGAGTCAATTATCAAGTGTGTTGATACCAGTAAATACAATTCGAAAGAACCGACTTTTATATAATATAGTAATAGGCAGTTTTCAAAAAATGTGACAAAATCATACACCGGCCGTTGATTCTAATAGCTAAAGCCCATATTGCCCAATGCCCATCACTAAACCCCGAGAAATAGAATATATAGCAGACTTAATATGAATCTCTTAACATAAAGGGAATAAATTATCTTTCAGAAAGCAGCTGAAACTATGGGAAAACATTTACACCTTTAACATCGCATGCTAAGATAATGGGTGTGAGTTAGAGTATAGCTCACACACGTTATATATGGAAATAGGTGCTTAATATTAATGTCTTGAGACTAAGATAATGTGCAGTATTATTCTTGCACAATTTTGAGTGTACGTATTTTTTTTTGTCAATATTTTTAAAAATGTAAATGTAACCTTGTTCTCCCCCTCCCCATCCGCTTGGATATATATAACGGTATAGCTGGTATCCTAACTTCTGTAACCTGATAGGAACTTGTTATTTTGTCTTCTGGTATAGCTTTCCTCTCTAACTTCACTTCCTCGTATGTGGCATGGTGTGTCCTGATTTTATTGTGTTTTGAGTAATTCTATCCCATTTTTTTATATTAACATTTTTGGTATTTATAGTTATGAATTCGCCTATTATTACCTGGTATGTTTGTTTTCCATCATGATATTGTTCGTCTCCTTTGACTAAGGTCTGATGTCTAGGGTTGGCCTATATTTAATTTTGTTACTAACATTCTTCCTATGCGTTTTCTCTTCCTCTCTCTTCTCTCTCTCTCTCTCTCTCTCCTCTCTCTTTTTCTCTCTTCTTTTCTTCTCTCATTCTTCTTTTTTTTTTTTTTTTTTCTTTTTTCTTTTTTTTTCTCTCTTCCCTTTTTGTTTTTTTTTTTCTGTTTTTTTCGTTCACTGTTTTTTTTTTTTTTTTCTTTTTCTCCTTCCTTCTTTTTTTTCCTTTAAAACTCCATATTTTAATTTAATTTTTTTTTTTTTTCCTTTTTTTTTCTCCTTTTTTCTTTTTATTCTTTCTTTTCCTCTTTTTTTTTTTTCTTTTTTGTTTTTTTGTTGCTTTTTCTTTCTGTTTTTTTTTCTTTTTCATGTTGTTTTTTTTATTTCCGTTGTTTTCATTATTTTTTTTGTTTCTCTTAATACCTTTGCCAACATGCACATTTTTATGGCCACATTGAAGTTATTAAAATTATTTAGTATCTTATAAGTTCAATTATTTCAAAGTCGACAAATTGATGGTCACTGCCCTACAACTAGGTCTCTGCAAAATGGCTCAGTTGAAGAAGTCGCTTACAATCGCTTTTGTTACGTAATGGACAAATGCCAACCTACTTCAAGATCTCTACATAATAATTATGCACCCTTTGCAATCGCGTGCAGCTGAAAGATGGGGGAACATATGATAATTGCGCACACTTTTGTTACAAAATGGAGCACACCGTTAATATCAAGTCAAGCGAAGGTTTTTCTCTCTAGCACCTAGCAAGCTGCTAATGGTCACTTAGACAGGTTGTTAAGGTTGGTTATTGTAGGTATAGAGGCAAACATAACCTCAAATAACCCTCAAACAATCAGCCCCTACGACTCGGGATAAGAAAAACCACACAGAAGGAGTAATTATTAAAAGAAGAAATTAACAGTACGACGGATTGGTTGTGAAGACATTCTTATGTGTTTCCCACTTACACTTAGCGGTTCCGTAAATTGGTAACGTGGAATTGGTAATACTTCATGAAATTGACACCAAAGTGGAGCAAATAATCTAAATGCAAAAGATCAGATCCTTTTGGTGTTACACCTCTGCGAACATATCAGTCTTCAACTAGGATGTAAAAATGCTTTTGTAAAATCTTTTAAAAACTGAACATAAGGGTTTTCATTGTCAATAAAAGTAAACATTGGCTGGAGCTGCTTGCATTTTGGCAGCAATTCTTCAGTGGATAACTTGTTTGGACAGTAATGTGAAATTATGCTTCCATTAGGATTTGATCTCAATGCTAGAGATAATAACAATAAAACAGCTTTGCATTTAGCTTCGTACTCTGGCAATTATCAGATAGTGAAAGAGTTGCTACACCATAATGTTATTATTGATTTAAAGGACTCACTTGGTTTAACTCCTTTACACTTTGCCATATTGAGTAATAGTAAAGACGTAACCGAAATTTTAATTAGTCACGGAAGCAATATAAATATGAAAAACAAGAATTGTTTTACTTCTTTGCATTTTGCTATTCAAAATAAAAATCCTATTATTGTTAAATATTTATTAGACAATGGTGCTGACGTTAATTCAGATAATGGAAAGGCATTACAAGCTGCAGTTTTGTCACGAAGCCTAAATATTGTAAATCATGTACTTGACAGTTGCGATGTTATTAATATTGAATTTTTAAACAATGCACTCGGAACAGCTGTCGCAAGAGGATACAACAACATTGTAAAAGCACTTATTCTCAAAGGAGCTGATGTCAACCATTTACTAAGTGATGATAAAGCAAAAAACTCCTTTGTATCACCATTGCACATTTCTTCGTTAGCTGGATTCAATGAAGTGGGCAAAACTTTAATTACTTTTGGAGCAGATGTTAATACTGAAACACATCTGGAAACATGCGAGAGGTCTACACGGCCGATTGTCGAAGCTCATACTTATCAATAAAGGCGTTAAGAAAGTTATCATTGTTATATTATTTGCGTGTGGGATTATTATAATTTATTGTGGTATTGTATTAAGGTATTTATTTATTTATGGTGTATGGATTCAGTCGGGATCTATTTAATATATGATTTAATTATACTTATATAGTTTTTAAGTCTCTTTTTTATTGATTATGTATTTTATAGTTTTTATATGGTAGGTGAGGTATGTTAATTTTTATGTTGCTTATATATATAATATATATATATATATATATATATATATATATATTTTTACTTCAAACTTCAAAGAGTAAAAATCCGCATCCGCATCCTCAATCTACTTTAAGATCCAGCATCCGCATCCTCATCATCTTTAAGATCCGCATCCGCAAACAGTCAAATTTTGACACCCCATCACTAAATATGATATTTATATATATCTTTACACAGATATATATATATATAATAATATATATATATATATATATATATATAAATATATATATATAATATGATATATATATATATATATATATTAATATTATTAGGATGCAGCGGATGTTTCGGATTTTGTTTTTCTGTCATCCGCGGATTGTTTCGGATGTGTCCGGTCATGGTGTTTTGGTGATCATTAACTATCTCGGGTGCTAGTGATTGGCGGATTTGGGTCGGATGGTTTTTTTGAATATATTACATATTTTATTGAAGCGTTATTCATTTTTCGAGTGGAGGATCGCAAGTGCATTTTACCTTGTTTATTTGATATTATATTTTTATTATGTTAGTTATTTGGTTTTTTATTAGGGTATTTAATATTTTTTTATTAGTTAATTATATATTATTTTATTATGTTAGTGTTATTTTTATTGAGTATTATATATATATATCTTTATGTTATTTATTTGTGTATTGTTTGCTCAAAGTTATATTAGAGAGAGAGAGAGAAGAAGAGAGAGAGAGAGAGAGAGAAGAGAGAAGAGAGATGACTTGAGATTGATTGAGAGTAGAGAGGTAAGAGAGAGAGAGCATGAGAGTTAGAGAAGTGGGAAGCATTTTCACTTAGTTTTGATTTTTTGATAATGTTTTTTTTTTTTGGTTATTGTTTGTTACATAGGAAACCACTTAGAAAGTAGTTTTCCTTGGAGGCGTTTTGTTGGCGTTTTCGGGTAGCGCGTTTGTTGGGTTTTATTTTGGGGTAGGATTGTTGAGCGTTTTAGTAATCGGTTTTTGGGTGTTAGTTTTGTTTGTATGTTTTTTTTTATGTTGGTTCATTCTCTATAGTATGTGCGTTGTGTTCGTTGTTATTTTTGTTAAGTATGTTTATGAGGTGGCGTTTCTAGGTGTTTATTATTGGAGGGGTGGGAACCCAATTGCTAAATTAGTTTGGTTTTGATATTTGGTAGTTGGCTTGATGAGTGATTTTTTGTGTATTTGTGACTGATGACAAATTATAACACATAGAATCATCAAAACAATCAACCCCACCAACCCTCTTTCCCAACCTCCACCCTTATGAAGAGTGGTTTATTTACAATGGATTATATACTTTTGCACTAGTATGTATTTAAATTCAATATAGGAAGGTTGTGCCTTGAGAAACATCAATTTTTTCTGCCCTTTCTGTAGAGAGTAATGTTTTTCTTATTTCATCATATATTAGCCCAGCATTGTTAAAAACTCTCTCACTTGAACATAAGTTGGAGGACACAGGTCAAGTATTTCCATGCAAGTTAACTCATGCGTGGGGTAAACATTTTTGCTTAACTTTCCACCAACTGACCGGATCATCATTTGTACCTAGTGTTTTGTCTTGGTGATAGTTTTTCAATCATTTGCAACTATACTTCTGGCAATGCGTGTGTTTCTTCATTCCTACTGGACTGTAGAAATTCTTCCAAGGACTTCTGTTATTGATTTACTTGTAGAGGTGTTGGTTCTGTCGATTTCGTTTTTATTTCTTTTTAATGATGGCGAATTAATACTGTTTGGAGATTGAATTTTTTTCAACTGCAACACAAAAAGTGACGAATTACTTGTTCTAATATTGTGTTACAAAAAAAAACTTGCTTATAACGGGGATCTCAGTTAGCTGCAATAAATGATGGTCATTAATTTCCACACACAGAACAAGTGTTTTTCTAGCTCTAGTTTAATTTCAATCTTTCATTTTTTTTAAAAACGCGTCATCATTTTCATTTGAGATGGTTCAAAAATGCTTCTTAGCCGTTGAAATTAGAATGATATTACATCGGAGACAGAAGCTGGAAGAGGAGCTGATTTTTTGGTAGTTTCTTCAAATGGTTTCGCATAGCTTAATCCAGTGTGATACGAAGTCCATTTTCCACATTAGTAAGAATGTTAACTTTGGAATACGAACTGGCGTACGAAGCAAGAGGTTCTTTGAGCAATACCATTTTTTCCATCATATGAAGTGTACTATTCCAGCGAGTTGGAATGTCTTTGATAGCATTAAGATTATGGAAATATCAAGCCGTTTTTGAATTGCCCTTAACTTCATTTTCAATTTTCATTTTCAATTTCAGTTTCGCCTAGTAATTTTTATTATAAATTTTTTTATCAAATCTTGACAACATTAAACATCCGCGCAACATCCGCAGGGCAATGATGTCGGATGCGGATGCGGATGCGGATCTTTAATAATGTGCGGATGCTCCGCGGATGCGAATGCGGATGTTACCTGCATCACTAATATATTATATATAGTATATATATATATATATATATATATATTATATATAATATATATATTATATATATTATAATATATATATATATATATATATATAATATACATAGATAATATATCAAGTGGCGACTCCAGTAACTTTTTACAACTCGTGCTCTCTCTCTCTCTCATTCTCCTCTCTCTATATATATATATTATATATAATATATATATTATATATATATATTATAATATATATATTAATATATATATTATATATATATATATATATATATATATATATATATTATATATATAATATAAACGTAATCACCTTATTTATACATAAATTCCAGTCGCCTTGGCTTAAGAGCAAATTCTTCCAAAACTTTCTCGTTTAATTTTTGTTTTTTTTTCGAGCTCAATTATTATTTCCTTTTCGATTGATATTCTGGCTAGAGACGAGAGACGTTCTTGAGTCATACTGTTTCTTAAAAATGATTTAATACGATCCAGAACGGAAAAACTTCTTTCATTTGAAACAGATGTTACTGGTATTGTTAATAGAACTTTAAGCAGTTTTGTACTTTTTGAAAAGCAGTCAGCAGTTCGAGATTATGAAATAGTTCTAAAAGAGCATTTGCAGATTTGCATTTCTTGAAGTCACTGTCGGAGTAAATATACTTAAGCTCCCAAATTAATGTTTTATAATCAATCAAATTTGGATATTTTAATTGCAGTGCATTAAATTTTTCCAGTGGAAAGTTATCGGCAAATTCCTCAAATTTGCTGACGTCGATCAAGTCGAAGAAAGAAAACTCTTGAATGTTGGAATATCTTTCCTCTAGACCAACTAGTATATTGTCTATTATTTCAAAGTAAATTGCTTTATAGTTTATGGGGGGAATGTAAATCTCTTAATGTTGCTCCGTGTTTCCTGGAAAATTTGTTCATACTCTTCATCAAGTCGTTTGTTCCTAATAAACTCGGTGAAATCCAATAATTTGTGGTGTGCAAATAACATATCCAGCTTTCTACACTGTAAAATTTCAAACAAGTTTTCTGCATGAGAGAAAATACTGTCAAAGCTGTTAACAAAAAAACATGAAACCAAAACCATATATTTTGTAAGTAAATTATCAGCTTTATTAAGGGTATCTTCATCCCATTTAATACTGTTATCTAAAATCGTCTGTAGTGCTTTTTTTTCAAAGCATCTCTCTGTCTTTAAATCGCTGAAATTGTTTTTGATCTATAACGCCATCTTGCTTCGCATAAACTGGGTATACTAATATTAATGTCAAAGTACTTGACGATGTAAATTTACTAAAAGCACGCAAATTAGAGAAAAATATTTTAACTACTGCTATTTTCTATGAGAGTTTGCTTAACACTAAGTTTAGTTTATGGGCACAACAGTGAATGAAATATATATATTTAAAACCCCTTGAACGAAGTTTTGCCTGAGCGTCATTCAGTTCACCAGTCATAACAACAGCACCGTCATATGTCTGGCAGACTAATTTATTTTTAGCATGAGGATATGATTCTAAGACACTTTCTATTATATCGTAATTTTGAAGAACTTCTATCTTCACTAACATCATAAAAACCAATAAACCTTTCCTCGATGTTATGTTGTGCTACATACCTTATTACTATAGATAAAAGAACGTGTGTACCACAGTCTGCTGTTTCATCTGCTTGTACGGATATATAGGGGACCATCTCAATCTCATTTTGAATTACGCTGCCAACAGAAGTATCAATAGCGAATATTATGCCACTCTGAATAGTACTAGAGACTCCTGTGAAATGATGTAAATTTTCTCTAGCTGATAATCTTGATTCAAAAATAGTTCATTTTTGCAAAGTAGCTTACCATTTCCCGATAATTTTCTTTATTTAAACTATTACTTCCTTCATCAAGACCCTTTAGTGGTAACTCTTGCTTACAGAGGTATAAAACAGCAGTAATTAATCGATCTAGGTAATCTCCATTTTCTTTCACAAGCTTATTATGATTGTCTCTCTCCATCTGAACTGATTTGTTAGCACATTCGGTATTACCATCACCAAAACACTTTAGGCACTTATAGCTTTGTAAGTGGCCGTGAGACTTAGCATGATGCTTTGAATAACTTAATATATTTCTACAATTAGAGTACCCTGTATCAGTCCATGACTGGCTCGTCTTTCGCTGGAATAGAAAACACGGCCAGCAATAACGTTTTACATTACAAATATTCTCACAAAGCCAGTCAATTTTCTCGTACAATCTGTCATAAAATGCTCTGTTTCCTACTTTACCCTTTAATATTGGTAATGGACGACCATTTTTTATAATGTTTTTTTTTTCAGCTATATTTCTTCTGCAAAAGGGCGTTTGTTTTAAATTGCAAATAATATCATCGTCTTGATTGTTCATTTTGTTCTACAATATAAATTTTCATAAAGAATAAAAAACACAATATAAAAATTCACAACGATTAACAACACAATGTACGTTGCAAATTAAATTTTAGATAACTAAAATTCTTGCTCTGTAACAAAATGAAAATGTAACAATAGAGATGCCAAAGGTAACAATATAAACAATTTTATAGGCTAAATTCACACACACATATATATATATATATAGTTATATATATTATTATATATATATATATAGTTAAAGATCAGTTGGAGCATATATATATATATATAAGGCCATTACATAGTTATTGTTACATATAGAGTATAGTTAATATCACTTGAACTGTGATAAATATATATATAACATACACACACATATATATATATATATATATATATATATATATATATATATATATATATATATATATATATATATATATATATATATATACATATATTGAAGAATATATATAGCATATATATATATATATAGCAGCAGGACCTATATATATATTATTAAGTATATATATATATATACATATA